>CAKALG010032794.1:0-10675 GCA_916700815.1 Helicolenus hilgendorfi | reverse complement strand
ATACAGTCTATGGTATGGTTCTACCTGACAGTACTTGAGATGATGTATATCAATAGTTATCACCTTTGCCTTTGCTTGGGACTCCTCATCACAGGGGGTTTGTCTCTTTGAGTGTTTAGTAGTATTTCCCAAAAAAAGATTGGAGAACAGTCAGAAAAACAATATTGTGCAGCCACTGTTTTTGGTTGGAAACCACCGTTCTGTAAGGTATACGCCTGAATGGTTTAAATATTTAAGAGAACATCAGTAACAAATATTTCCAGCTCAGTTCTTAAAATAGCTGAGTCATTTCCTAACTGCACATCTTTTGCTGCAAAATCAAGCTCTGACTTTTGCTTCATCCATATTTCTTGTAGCTGGAGCGGTTCCTGTTTGACCCCAGTATGACCCCAGTTTGCTAACCACCCACTCATACTATTATAATCATACCTCCCTAGTATTCTGGGTATGAGGTCCAGCTGCAGCAGGAGCTCAGGACCCAGAGGGGCTGGAGGGTGGTGGTGTTGGGGGGCAGATGGCTCCAGAGTTCAGAGGGTTTACTGACATATTCTGGCTGCAGTCACAGTTGGCTTGCATTTTCTGAGCTGTAGTTCTGAAGGCTGGACTTTATAATGTCATAGCCTTGTGTATCCACATGTTGCCTAGAGATGGTGTGTGTGTGTGACTGCAATGCTTTTCTTCCTCTCCTCACATCGCTTGTTGTTTATGTGTTGTTGCTGAATATCAGCCACATCATAAAGAACTCTAATGATGTTGTGAGCAATGATCTTTTTGCTCCTTTTTGTACGCCCATGCTTTATGAATCATGTATCCAGACTTCAAATTTAACCTTTCCTGCTGTGAATCTGAAGATAAGATTCACAGTGGAGCTTCTAATGTAATTTTAGACTACTTTTGACTCACAAGTTTGTGGTTTTCATGAGCTTTATGCTCAGATACTACAAAAAGCTATGAAAGCCACAAAGTATAAAACATGCTGCTTGTCTGCAAAATATATCAGGAGATGATCAAAACTGAGGGCTGTTTTCCCTTTAGGATATTTCTCAGGTACCATCTCTGCTGATGATGCGTCATTGTTGCGGTTTGTCGCTTTTTCAGATTTATTCAAAGTACAGGCGGTTTGTAACACATCCTGTCTCACCACTCGAACATGACGGGGAGAGGGTAATGTGATTCAGGGGAGCCAGTAAAGAAAACGGCCTCCCTGGGATTTGATCACAGGAAGGCGGAGATAATACATGCAGGGTGTTTAGACTGGGAGTCATCACTATTCAAGTACAAGGTCCTGGTTTGGATCCAGGCTGCAGTGATGGGGATGTATCTGCTGCTTCAGTAGTCGGCTCCAGAGCAGCTGCTGCCCTCATTAACGGTCTTATTTTTGCACGGTGACTGCTTGACAACTGGAAGACAAGTGAACTGATTAAAATGCACTGTGTGGCTACAAGTATATGGATACACCAAATATTAGAGCCATTATGTGATTGGCTCAGAGTTGGAGTTCATACTGTACCAGGATGGGGTTGAGGTCAGCAGGGCTCTGTGCCGGAAAAACATTTTTCTCTGAACCATTTTGAACAAGATTCCTCTGAATATTTTCTGGTTTCTTTCCTCCTCTTTGACAGTAAACTGACTATCTCTGAGTTGTGGACAAAAAAGACATTTGAGGACGTCATCTTGGGCTTTGGGAGACATTTTCTCCATTTTGTGACATTTTATAGACCGAAGAACTTATCGATTAATTGAGAAAATAATCAACAATGAAAATAATCATTCATTGCTGCCCCAGTCATAATTCGTCAAAAATGTAACAGATCCTATTAAAACATTTCTTTAAGTTTACCGGTATACAGTATGTTTATGTTAATAACACAGCCTCAGGAATCCATCAATACCCAGGTAATAATAGAAAATATTGGCAGATAGGTCAATTGTGTGTCGAGTATGTGAAGATTGAAGCGAGGCATTGTATAGGGATGTTTTGGACCGTATGCTGAACACTGAAAGTGTTTACCCAGTCACTCCAGTTTTGATTAATATTTTGGCACAAATTAAATGTCTGCCTGCACAGTAAGAACATCAGCTAATATGAATTTAAAGTGGTAATAACTTAATCAGAATATATTTTTCCAAGATAATTGCACCCTGAAAATTTGATGGGAAGCCGTTCTCGCCACTTACTGCTTATTTTGGTGGTTTGAAACTAATTAAATCTGGTGTTACATCAGACTATTTGATTTAAAATGTGTTTATTTCTGATAGTGTGAAAATGATGAGTTGTTTATTTCTGAAATGCACAGATTAGCTCAGAGCCGGGAGAGACGAGACCTGCAGGTTCAGGTCTCGGTTAAAACGGGTCATGCAAGTTTCCCCTTTTCAGTCTTGCGGGATCATTCAGACTCTTCTTGAGTTCTTCGTTTTATTTGACTGGCCTTTAGCACTTGACATTCAGCAATCAATAGCTCCAGGGCCGTAGTGATGATGAGGTGAATACTAATGCAGTGGAACAGCATTGGCATATGACTGGCTCTCTATAAATAATATCTGAACTTTATCTCTTAATCTGATGGAGAGCGTCCCATGTGGCTCCGTGAATGAGCACAGCCCGGTACTACATTTGTTTGATCGGTTTGGTCACTGCATTAGGCTCATTGATTACAGATAATCTGCAGCTCCTAATTCATAATGTGGTGCCAACTAAACAAATGCAGCATTCCAGAATTCGTGGCTGCCAGTGAAGGTCCTTCCTGGGCCATTTATTGTGCTGTTAACACAGATTGGTCATCTTTTGTATTCAAGGACGCCGGTCATTTATTGGGGCTCTAATGGTATTCAAACTTTTCTGCAATGATGGGCAGAAACATGAAATTGCTTTTATAACTTTTAATATGCCTGTGCTCTTTTTCTTTTAGTATCCAGGGACTTCAGCTTGTCTCCAGGGCCTTTCTTCATGTTTGTCTTCAGTTTATTTGGCAGCAGGTACCTGTAGTGCTGACATAGGCCATCCCAGAAGTCACACACATGTGACTGAAGTGCACCGCTATCTTATTGTGAATTAATCTCTCAGCTAAATACATCAATGTAAAGGTGAATGCCACCACTAGATGGACTGCCACACTAAGAGGTGAATAAATAGTCAGAGCTTAGTGTAATTGTCAGATAAGAATGAATTCTGGCCCTTTCCTTGTAATTTCAAAGAATACTGATCACGGTTTCTGTTTGGAAATGGGCTCTGACAGGTTGGATCTCTTTTAAACAGAAACAGAATGTATTTTTTGAGAGATGAGACCAGAATATGAATACTTCAGTTCTTATCAAAATTAGACCCCCAGAACAACGTGGTGACTGGAATAGTGGAATACATCCATGGTGGAAACGCGAGGGCCAGCCGGGCAGAGTTTGTTGTGTTGTAGCTTAGTGGTATCTAAAAGATTTTCAATGGCATGGCTGAATATTTAGACGATTTCGTTAATGTGGACGAGGTCTCTGAATTCTGTGGTCGACTGACCAACTGACATTGCCATCCCTCAAGCTGCTAACTGCTTAAGTGGCTAAAAATTATACATACAAAAGAGTTAACTAGGGTGATAAGCTTACATCCAAGTTTCCCATAAGCAATAATTTCACTTTAATTACTTGTTTTCATGCCTTTGCGTCGGCGACTGACGTGGCTGGAGGCATTATGTTTTCGGGTTGGCCGTCTGTCATTACGTCGTACGTCCGTTCTGGAATCTTCTGGTAAACATGTCCGTCCCATTCTGGTGAACGCTATATCTAAGGAAACGCCTGGGGGGAATTTTCTCAAATTTGGCACAAACGTCCACCACTGATTAGAATTTGGTGATCAAAGGTCAAGGTCACTGTGACCTCAAAAAACACAATTTTGGCTGTAACTTAAGAATTCATAGGCTAAATATGACAAATTCACACAAATGTCTATAAGAATAAAATGATGAAGTGATGAAATTTTGGACAGATATGGATGTAAACTGCAACTTGACCAGGTTGGCGGAGGCATACAACTGCAGGTGGTAATTCTAGTTTGATTCTGACACCACATGATTTGAAGTCGCAGGTTCCCATGTTGGTATTAAAACTTGGAAAGCACAAGTCAGCAATACTAGCTCTATTCTGGTGGACACGAGTCCCATCCATGCTACAAAGATGGTTTAGGATGGCCATAGAGAAGAGCTGTAGAGAAACATAAACCAACCACATAAAGGTGCTCTGAAAGAAATAAAATGTGAGAAAAGCTTTTACTGAATCACAGTTTCAGGTTAACACTCCATTCATGCCCAGATGAATCTTTTTCATTGTTAAATAAGATAATAATCTTTGATTCTTTATTTTACGTGGCAGCAACTAATCTGTGTTGTTAGAAAATATTTGACTTCACTGATTCTCTTTTAATTTAGCGGAGATACGAAGATGAGGAGGCAGATAAAGTGTAACAAAGATTACTGAACCAGACGTGATTGTGTGTTGTTGCAGGTACAAAGCCTGATTCCACTGAGAAATCAATTAGTATTCAGCTTTTCTTCCATCACACTGCAGTAAAAAGATATGAAAGATATAAAAAGGGAGAAGAAGACATGATTTCCTCCAGGCTGACACAGTGTCAGTATAATTTATATTAAGGACGGTCTGGGACTTTCAAACTCAACCGATTTTTCTTTTTTTTTTTAAAGATGATTTCTTTCATTTTTCAAGAATGTCATTTTATATAAGATCAATATCTGTAACCTTGAACTGTAAATAAATACCAGATTTAGAGGATTCATTGATGTTGGCTACTGTTTGACATGTCTCCTTAATGAAGACTAAAGAGAGCCTAATAGCCTTAAAAACAAACAGCGGTGGGCCTCGCTAGTGCAATTAAACGCACATTTTTAATAGCAAACTGATTAATTTCTTTAATCAAAGTCAGCCTTATCCTTGAAGTGCAGTCAGTGTTAATTATGCTGAAACACACCAAGCTGCTGTCCTGTGAAAATCAAAAGGAAATTTCAGACACATTATAATGAATAGATGATAAAAGATGTAATGAGTTTTTACATGGGGAACTAACATCAGATTATCTTTTCACCACAGGTTATGTAGACCTGCACATTATAATGACAGGAGGGATTTTACTCCAGCTTTTCCCCCGTGTGCTCAGTTTTATTGACATGTTTACTTCTGTCAAAGGTGTTGTGTTTCCATCCCAGGTAGTTTGTCTGACAGGCAGCAGGAGAGATTTCCCAGACAGACGGGCAGAGAAACAGCTCCTATTTAGAGTTTGTTTTTTTGGTGGTGATTTATTAACTGTAAGGATTATTTTTTGGTTCCATGATATTAAATAATCATATATAATATGTAAGGCTGTCAATCGATTAAAATTTGTAATCCTATATAATCACACGATTGTCCATACGTAGTCGAAAATTAATTGCACATTTTCTATCTGTTCAAAATGTACCTTAAAGGGAGATTTGTCAAATATTTAATACTCTTATCAACATGGGCGTGAGTAAATATGCTTGCTTTATGCAAAAGTATGTATATATTTATTATTGGAAATCAATTAACAACACAAAAAAATGACAAATATTGCCCAGAAAGAGATCTTCTGGTAAACATGTCTGCATTCTGTATAGATCCATAGGATGAGACTTAGGGTCTTTACACACCTGAGGCGTGAAGAATAAACAACACAAAAATGCAAATTACTCACCAGCGAATATTAAATATGTCTAGGGCTTTTATTGTGAAGGTAAGAATGGATGGAGTGGATCTGGTCTGCACTGCCTTTGTCAAGGTTGAAAGGAGTAATAAAGTTTGCCGTCCTGTTGTTTCATGAAAATAGGTGCAACTCAACCCGTTTTGCACAACGTGATTGGTTGATGCCAGTGGGTAACCTCCGGGGTCTGAGAAGTGAAGCCAATGCTGAAAGGGCCTTAAACCTACATTCTTTCTAATATCCAGCAGGGGGCGACTCTTCTGGTTGCAAAAAGAAGACCTATTGTACAGAAGTCTATGAGAAAATTAGCTTCTCATTTGATTTATTACCTCAGTAAACATTGCAAACATGAGTTTATGGTCTCAATCGCTAGTGTAAAGTCTTCTTCAATACAGCATGATATTCATTTAGTAAATTATGGTCCCATTTAGAGTCAAATAGACCATAAAGCAGGGTATGCTTTAGGGCGTGGCTACCTTGTGATTGACAGGTCGCTACCACATCGTTGCAGTCCACAAACCAATGTGTGACGTCACGGTTATTACATCCACTTATTACATACAGTACAGCCTATGACTGATGCCTTTTATTCGCGGTGCAAAAGCTAAGAAAAGTTGACCTTGTTCCAAAGAAATGTTGCTTATTCGCTGTGTAATATTCGCATTCTGTGTAAAAGTATCCATGACAAAAACAAGAGTTGAAAAAAATATATATTGATGTGCTGCTAAAGCCCCCCGTGTGTAAATGCTTTAGATCGCATTGAGCCCAAACCTGACAGCTTTACTACCTACATTTTATGCTTAACTAGGACTCCGGACTTGAAACTATGACCTGATATGACTCTGTGACGTGAGCATCCTTCCAATATAACGCTGTGCCTCCTTTGTCTGTCCACTGCGGTGTGAATAAATGCTTTTAAATAAGCGCTGTATTGTTGCCTAATTACTTCCTTCCTCATCTGATTGAACATCATGATCTTCATCTTTCAATAAATTATCTGAAAACCAGAGACTTGATGCCAAATCCTGATGGAATAATCGCAAGGACAAGAGACACATTAAACTTGAAATGTCAGGGGTAGAAATGACATTGTTGGGTGCAACAACAGTTTGGAGAATTTGGAGAATGGTCCAACATTTGCAGTTTTTTGCTCCATTATCGTTCCCCTCACCCTCCTTTATTATGTGGTAATTTAAACACTGGCGTCGTGGCATGTCATTTATCAAGCATGTTTTAACAAAGTGCTTTTACGCTGCAACTCTACACGGCCCAAACAAATTGCTCTTTCTGTGTCCTCCGTGTTATCGAAGACGCCGTTGCCAGTAATTGCTGTAGGAATATAATATTCAGCCTAAAGAGCAGCTCAAAATTGTGCCTGTTCCTTTCAAATTACTGCGGCTTTGATTTGATTATTCACAGCACAACATTAACCCAGCTCTGATTGAGGCTTATTGTATTGCCTTGAACCATGTTTCCTGCCGCTGCACAGCTAATGCTTCTTTATTCCTTGAATCTAATGTAAATGCAGCTGCGTGAAACGGTACTGTCAGTGCGGTTGCAATGCCTTATGTAGGTCAATTCTTCTACAGCATCGTTCACTGCTTGGCCTTGTGATGAGTGATTTCATTTTGCGAGGGAACTGCGGTTTTATTATTCATACTCCAACAGAGATTGGAGTTGCGGTGCATTAAAGCATGACGCTGTCATTTCCCCACTCGCAGAGCTGTTATTCCCTTTGCCCCAAATTGGAATTAAACCCAACATTTGATGCTGCCCCTAATTGTTTTTCTCTCACAGTCACAAGACTCCAGTTAAGCCTCGTCTCTCTGGACGTACATTGTGTCATTTTATTGGTTGATATTTTTTTTCCCAGCCCCCCCTCGAACTGCTTTTACTTATTTTTTCTGCAGCTTGCCAGTTTTAGGAGTCTTTCTGTCATTGTTTGATAACAGAAGTGGGTTAAGATTTAATCCATACTGGTCTCTGCATTTTCTAACTGCCTCCAAAATTGATCTGAACTGCAACACGATTTTTCTAAAGTACCTGAACACATCAGGGGAGTAGCGTGAAATTGACCTCTGAAACCTGGCAGTGTGTGAGACTTACAATGTAAAGAGGGAATACAAACTAAATGGGTTCTATTTGAGGCTCTGTCTGCAGTATGCGTATTGCTTTAATGCTCTAAATGTTGCCTCACGGTGGCTGCACTTTAACGGCTGCTGGATAATCAACAGCGCAGATACAATCACAACTTTTCTTGGGAGCAGCTTCTCCCCGTTTGTTGCTCTAAAGCAGCGTGAGGTCCCATATATCTTTTTGGTACCGTCTCTTCTGTTGATCTAATTGGATACCCTCTGTTGCCTACAATGAATCATCGCTGGACCTCCTCTCTCCCTTCAAGTACTTATTTTTATTGAATGCAGGGTTCCCCTGAATCACAACACACAACCTTAAACTCGTATTTGTCCCTTGGCTGTAGTCATTGATCTTTTTTTTTTTTCTTTTTCTTTTTTACAGCTGTGTCAGTATCACTTTTATTCCGGCAGAGGATTATAGGCTTGCTTTTATGCATTTCTGCCTCCCCAGAGAAAAGCCAGGAGTTCAGGCCGTTCTCCCCACTCCACTAATTGACTCCTAATTTGGCAAATGCATTTTAAGGTGGAATGAAAAAGCCGACCCCTCTTTGCGTTCATAGGGGGATGCCACTTCAACCCTCCTTTGTGTATTAGTATTGTAGTGGCCATATGTCGCAAAAATCGAAATCAAAGGGCCACTGACGCACCATGGGTCTGTGGTTTCCGCGATCAAAAGAGTCCGTTGTCCATGCAAAATGGATGTGTTTCTGATGGTTTATTTATCAAAGAAAAGCAAGCAAAGAAGCACAAAGAAAACATGGATGTCGCTACCTCTCTTGTTCTGTTCAAAATCCATTAGCCCACCCAGGTGCATGCTGGTCCTACCTGCCTATATAACTGTGGGTGCCCACAGTTTTACCCAAAAGAAAACAAAATACTAATTATGCAAAAAACTAAATACTGTATACTAAACAAGAAAATAATTACACTAAACAAATAACCAGCAAAAGAAAACACTATCTAGAATAATAAATCAAACAATACTACATATTATTAGTAAAACAACAACTAAATACTAACAACAAATAAATTGCTCCTACGACTATTGTTACTTATCCCTCCTCTGCCCTCTACTCTTGACCTCTACTGATGCAGGGGAAGCTCTGCTGCAGCACACAGAGTTTAGTGACACATCTGAAGGTGAGGCGTTTTGGCATGCACCCCATGTTTCTTTTGGGAGAGAAGTTTAAATCCTACCAGTTCTTAGGCTCTTCAACACGGCGAGCATCAGCACTCGGCTGCTGATCCACACTGCAAACACCTCGAGGAAAGTGGCTCTCGCGGAGCCGATCGAAGGCAAAGATTTTTTTAATTACTCGCCCGCCGCAGAATGGAAAGGCACGGGTTTTCGCCTGCGGATTTTGGTATCGATTTTGAGTGTATGATGTTTTAATGAGCCCGCCGTGTAAATGATTTGTTGCAGTTGTGTATTCATGAAAGGCTAATTTGTTTGTTTTTCTTCTGTGCTCTCAGTGGATGGATTCTCAGTTGACTTGGAGGCAGATTTAAGGCTTTCGAGACAGACCAGGATGTCAAAGATCTCTAAGGCAGCTAAGGCTGTGAAGAAATTGGATGCCAGCAATGTAATCCGGGCTATAGTGAGGTCAGGACAAGCGGCCCCTGGACCCCCACTCGGCCCAATCCTGGGACAGGTAAAACTACTTACGATTCCTCTTCTTGTTCCATCTGTTCGCTCTGAGTAATCAGGAGTATTAACTTAATTGCAGGAGCAGGGCTTTCATTTTATCAGCTGACCTTCTCCACACAGCTCTCATTAACCGCGAGACAACCTGATCCTTCCCTATTTTCACTTTGTCAATCACATAGTTGCCTCTCTCTCCTCAGTCACCTCAGCTTACATCCCCACCTCCACCTCCACCTCCTCCCATAGCCCTATTCATATTTCCATTCTTATTCTAGTCGCACGGCTCCATTGTGCAGGTCGGTGCCACACTCTCTTTCAGTCTGCAACTATTTTCTCACAGTTTCCAGGCCAAAAACACTAACACCTCCATCCACAGCAGCTGTCCATACACATTAGCCTCGCTCTTTACAAGCCAGTCGATGAAATGGGATTGGACCTGTGGAGGTTTTGTCTTAAATTCTTGTATACTTCTCTCTGCTTCAATTACTCCGCAGAGACAGCTGCGGTTCTCTTGTTTTTTTATTGCTCAGGGATGCACCACTACTACTTCTTCACCACCGATGCCAAAACCTTCTAGAAAAATTTATGTTTTGGCTGGTACAATAATAAAATCAGTTGGCGGTCCTCAAGCGTTGAGCAATGAACAAAGATGGATTGGGGCGAGTGGATAGAAGTAACTGAGGCTGAATTATTTTTTGCTGTAAATAAAATCATCCTTCTGTGACTTATTATGGGGACACATCGTGAAAAACTCACTTTTTCCATTGCTTGTGTACGTACCTTTTATGTATCTGGAGGCACGCACTGACGAGTTATAGATCAGCTACACATTCATAAAAAAATAAGGGTTAATTTATAGAGCAATATGTGGACATTTTCATTTTGAATACAATTCAAATTGTGCTTAGAGGGAATTATTTCCACTGGACATTATGACCAGTGTGTATGTCTGCTCGTCTCTCTCGGAGCAGGAAAATCTAAATAGTTGGCAAGCATGTGATGCATAGTGTATCATTCTGAGAATCAAATTTATATATATCGTATATAACCTATCCCTTAGGCTTATATCGCTTTAATAGATTATCAGTGTGCTTTCTTGCCAGATTCGCTCACAGAAAAAATAGATCAGACAGACCGTGAAACTATCGCTGCAGATGGCGAGTCGGCTACAGAGCTCCG
>CAKALG010032793.1:0-12075 GCA_916700815.1 Helicolenus hilgendorfi | reverse complement strand
GAGGAGTCAGCCAATATCACCTCCACCTGCCTTCAACCACATATATCCTCCTGCTCCACCCTACAAGCCCCCCGAGGCCCTGAGGGACAATCGCGCTCCCTCACTTTGCTCCCTTTCCAGTAGCGGCTATAGGCTCAACAACTACGTCTAAGACTGGGGGAAACACAATAACTGCAGAACTGTGGGTACTGTTATGAGCGAAAAAGATACTGCATAGACCAAAACAGTCAAATGAACACATTATTTTTAATGTCTTAACACATATTTTAGCCTTCTCTACACCCATATAAAACAAGTTTAAAAATGGAAAAAGTGAAGACCACTGTGTTACATCACCATGCTTGACCAAAGATCAGATTTTGAAAGGATATCAAAATTTGACAAACTGCTCTGGCTTTCCTCTAACTTTAACTTGACCCACATCTGAGAGCCAGTGTGTGTGAGAGAACTGAGACTCTGCTATGTACCTGAAGGACCAGAAGGTGGCGATATTTTACTGCATATAGCCACAAAGGAGACTACACCTACACACCTGTTAATGGATGAGCTATTGTTCTGTCACTTCCTTGGTGTAGCCTACTTTCTTGTTGGGATTAACTTTTTTTCTGAAAGTCAGTTCAAATATGATAGTTCTTTTAAAGGAAGTGGATGATATTTTATCTCGGTATTCAATATTTTCATGCCAAAGAAAATAAAAAACAACAGTTTCTGATGATTTGAACATTGATTAGTACTTTATAAAAAATATATTTTTTTATTATTTTCATAAGTCTTTTTAAAGCAGGTATTTTGGCTTGTAATTAATAACATTAATTGACCTGGAAGAGCCATTGTTAGTATAATTTTCACCTGTGTTTTTCCTGCTATGGCAAGTCCAAACATCTGCTGTGACAAAGACTTACATTAGGTGACATAGTGACACTTTTTGATTGTTGATTATTTACTTTTAACACTCAGGAAACCCTGCTGCAGTTAGTGGATCTCTGTCCAACTTTAATTTGCATGTATAGTAACATTTAAAATACATTTTGTAAAGCTTAACAAAGCCACTGGATGGCGACAAAGGTCTTTTGAGAAGGCAACCTAAAGCCTTCAGTTAAAACTTATTTTTATTCATTTAGACATTTGATCAATATAGTTTATATCTTAGCACTTTTTATGAATGGCTCTAACATGGAGCCTGAGAAGTCATATATGGGAAAATTATTATTTGTGGATGGTGAATGTGACTCATCTGACGCTTCCCTTTAACTACCTGTAACACCGTGGACGTGTCTCTGAGGCTTATTTGTTAGAAAACCTTCCAATTAGAGCTGCCCTCCTACTGGCAGCCTGTCAGCCACACAGACACTCAATTAGAGGCCGTGTCACAATTCAAGCAAGTCACTTATTTTATTTCCCAGCAGTCACACTAGTCAGCAGCAACATCTTTACATCAAGGAGCTCATTTATATTGCTGGTGAAGCCCAAACAATGAATTATATTTAGCTCGGAGTTCAGTAAAGGAAAATACCTGTTGTGGTGATTGCTTATGAAAACTTGCCATATGAAACTGTCCTAAAAAATGTGAATATATTTTCGGAAAATACTGCAGAAATATCACATCAAAGTTGAAGGGATATTTTCAGCACCATGGACAGCTCCAAAGAAACCTCCTCCGTAATACAGTATTTAATTGACACATGTAGTGGGGCAATAGATGTTTTTGTAGGGATTGTAGATCCTTTATTACTGTTTCCAGTTGTGGTTTGAAGGCAGGCTATATACATAGGTATATGTAACATCTAAAGAGAATTTGATCACTCAAATGATGCTTGCAATACCTAGGCAAAACAAGTTACTTATTCTATTATTTTAATCATCTTTATATAATAAAATAGTTGCAGTCTCTTAAATCAGAATAATTATTGATGCATCCAAGACTGGATTTGGTGACATATGACTTCAAGTGTACTAAAAGTGACCAAAACAATGTCCTGTGAGTCGCCATTGTTCCATCATTGTGACTCATGTCTATTTATAGAAAGTTGATTTTAACCTTTTGATGTAAAAAATGCAAAATCTTGTGACTGGAGTAATGTTCTTAGACGTCAAAAAAAAAAAAAATGCATGCGTAAAGTTGGTTTACACCCTTCCTCACCATACCCCACCATCCATCCAGCCAGCGTTTGCAGAATAATGCTTTAATTGTGGAGCAAGCTCATAAATCAGGCTTGCAGATGTAACCTAAAGGTTTCATCCGTTGCCAATATGACATTATGATATTGGAAACCTTTTCCCGAACAGGTTGTGCGTCACGTCACTCTCTATTAGGGGCTATTTTCGTCCTGCCCTGGAAGACATTCATCCACCATCTACTCACCCTGACAGCACCCAATAAACCCACCACTCCCATTCATCTCCACCCACCTCCACCCTCTCTCTCGCTCTCTCCCAGTCCCTCCCTCTCTCCCTCTCCTCTCTCTCCATCTCCCTCTCTCTCCAGTTCCAGCTGGAGCACTGGTGACTTAAAATACAACATAAGAGAATCGTCCAAGAGGATTACTTTGCGGTACCTTAACAGTTTTCCAACAAAATTGTCATTGCACATCTTCTTTTGGAGGCCCTGCTCCTGTTTAGACCTGTTTTCTCCAAAGGAAAGGTAAGATAATGTCAGTTTGTTCTTCTTTTACTTGCACTGTTAAGAATTTCCCAGTAAAATAACGGAGAAAAGAACTAGCAGCAGGGTTGCCTTTATGTTACTGTAAAATTAACATTATTATACTATATGCTGAAATTTACAGCTTTGTACTGTTAATGAAAAATACAGTTTGAACTGGGATTTTTTTTTAAATTAATTTCAGAGTATTTTACAGTTAATTTACTGTTTAAAGATACATTATACAGCTGTTTTTCACCTTTCTTTTACATTATCTTACTGATTTGTTTTAATGCACTATTTAGGTTGTATTTTTTACATACATTTTAATAAACGTTATTTTTTGCCTAGATGAATAGACTTAACAGGTTACAGACATAGGAATAGTCATACTAAACACAATTAAAGGCACTTGTTAGGAAAAAGGCTATAATAGACTTGTTGACACTTTTCCCAAAATGTCTGTCTATAGCTGGCTACAAGCACAGAATGAAAACCAGAACAACATGTGAGTGAAGAACAATAAAGCTAATTCACTGATTTTACAATCATGTGCATTGTACAAGCCTCACATGTGCAGATCAGGTCCCAGAATTCAAAACATACTGCATGAAACTGTTACTTATGATACTTTAGACAGTTGATCAGCAGTAAAGTGCTGTTTTTTAAGAATGCATTATAGTTCAGTTAAAAAACGGCCTATGAGCGTAATTTAACAGGTTAATACTGTTGAAATCCTGCTGTAACAGGATTAATAGCAATTGTTTACAGTGTATGTATGTGTTAGCTGACTGGAAACTGTATTTGACCAAAGTGACAGATGTTGATTTAAAGAGAAATCAATAATGCAATACTGACCTCCTGGTACCATGGTGTCAGCTCAATGGGGAGCTGAAAAAACCCACAGGTTTGACTCTAGTGATGCAGCACATCGGACACAAAACCTCCTATACATCTGTTTTAGGTCTCCTCCTCTAGCAGTTTTTTTGACGGTGCGTAAATTGACTTTTACGCACGAAACAAAACCATGTAGGTCCACATCTTTTAAATCATAGTGTGCCATACAAAGCACCCTGAACACTTTGTTAAGAATACATTGAAATGTAACAGACACTGTGTGAGTAAACTAGCACAATAATTGGAGTAAGTCATGTCTGTAAAGTGAGCAGCAAGGCGTGCGTAAAACATCTTGGAAAAGCTAATAATATACCATTTGGGATTTGTTGCTGATTCCTATCTTTTGATTTGATGACACATGATGGAGAGCCTGTTGTTCCTCTTCCTTTGCTCTGTGTGTGACACCGTAAGGTATCCACTCTTCAAAGCTTCAAATATATTTTATGGTCACAATATTAAACGAAGATCAAAGTGGAAAAGGCACGAAAGTATTTCAGATTTTTTTTTTCTTTTTTTTAATCAAAGAGGTTTCAGCACCAGCTGGTTGTTTGTCAAATAATTTATTGTGTCGGGTAAAATAGGAATGCAAGCAGTTTTGCGTATTTGTGGTTGCATGTATTAGATGCAGGGACTTAAGGAATTTGACATCCCTGAGTGGAGCTTACTAACAAAAGTTATACAGGAAAAATACAGTTTTTGTCAGCCTGAAATGTGGGTTACTTTAATTCATTAATTTAATTATCCTAAAGTTGTTTTCTTTCATTGTAATTTGTAGGAGAACTGTAACTGAAAAATTACTTTGTGTTCTCTAAATGCTAAAAAAAAAGTAAAAAGAAAGAAAGTTCCAAAAAAAGGTAAAAAATAAAATGCCAAAAAAATGTCAGAAAAAGTAAAAAAAGAAAAAAAAGGTCTGAAAAAAAGAAAAAAACTGAAAAATGCCGGAAAAAAAATAAAATAAAAAAAAGGTTTCCAAAAAAAGTATAGAATAAAAAATGATAGCTTATAAGAATTTGTAAAAAAAAAAGAAAATCTGAAAAATGTACAAAAAAGTCTGAAAATTTCCGGAAAAAAGTCTGAAAAAAATGCCTGAAAAAAGTCTGAAGAAAAAATGCCGGAAAAAAAGTTTAAAAAAAAAAAAGGCTGATAAAAGTTAAAAAAAAAAAAAAAAAGAATAAAAATAAAAAAAATAAAATGCATAAAAAATGTCTGAAAAAAGTAAAAAAAAATGTCAAAAAAAGACAAAAACTAAAATGCCTGAATAATGTGTGAAAAAAGTACAAAAAAATAATAGCTTATAAGAATTTGTTTTAAAAAAAAGTCTGGGAAAAAAGGGGAAAAGTCTGAAAAAAAAGCCTGAAAAATGTCTGAAAAAAGTTTAAAGAAAAAAATGTCTGAAAATGTAAAACACAAAAATGTCTGAGAAAAGCAGTCTGTCTGTGCTGTTAACTGCTGTTGTGTGGCACAAGGTGAGGCTTCTTCTGTGAAATATGTAATTCAGATAAAAGTCACTATCGAAATGATAGAATTTTTTTTCTTTTTTTCCTTCAAAGTTTTCTTCATGAGCTTCCAGTCCTCTGCTCGCAGTAGCACCTGATCTCTGCAGGAGGAAGCAGGACTAAAGGAAGAAGATGGCCATCCACGCTGAAGGTCTGGTGGCCATCGTGATCTTCTACCTCCTGATCCTGATTGTGGGGATCTGGGCCGCCTGGAAGAACAAGAACTCCGGGGTGGGAGAGGGAGGAGACCGCAGCGAGAGCATCATGGTCGGGGGAAGAGACATCGGACTGTTCGTTGGTGGATTCACAATGACCGGTGAGTTAGGGTTAACTAGGGGGGTCTTTGAATGTTTGTTTGTTGGTATAGGTGTTCAACATTGGATGTTCACACATTGGTGTCATGTGAGATCAGAAAAAGACAATAAATTCCACCAACTCAGTCTTTTACGCACAGGCACCGCTGCAGCCACAGATATAATTTATTACCACAATATCCAGCATTACAGTCATTAGATTTCTGAACACTTAAAGATATAACTGTTGACTCTTAAAGTGTTATTGAATGATAATCAACTACAAGCTGGTTTAGTGAATCCCTTCCATCCACACTATAAACAACCACGGCTTGTAGGGTTCTTTTTATTAGAATTAAGTTATCCAATAATTATATTTCTTTACAAGTTTTTCTTTCTTGGTTTCAGCCACTTGGGTGGGTGGGGGATACATCAATGGGACTGCAGAGTATGTCTACCTGCCAGACTACGGCCTGGCCTGGGCACAGGCACCCTTTGGTTACGCTCTCAGCCTGGTAGTAGGTAAGAACCACTGTCTTTAATTATTCTGTAAAAAGCAAGTGTATATAAAGTGTAAAGAACCATGTCTAATAAGAAGGCAGGAGTTGCTGCAAATTAACAGCATTGAGATGCTTTTTTCAGAGAACCATACCAATAGTTTTGCATCTTTTAGGCCATTTAATAGGTTAATTGAATTTTACAGTGATCATCATATGAGCTTTTATTTTTGTAACTTTGCATCATTGCTGTGTGGTGATTCAGACGTTTCAAATCAATATGCTGTAAATAAAACTGTAATAATGTCACATGATAATAACGTGTTGATATTCATAGAGCTCAACAGTGAGTTTCCGGAAGTGGAAAATCCCATTCATATTTTGCATTGCGGATTAGATTATTATCCATAACGTCGTAACTATCCAAGATAGACTCACCACGAGTTGTGAGATTGTGAAACGATGGTATATGCTCCCGCAGAAGCCACAAGTATGTATGATATCAACCTTATTTTGAGAAAAAAACATGTTTTATTCGCGATGTCATGGAGAAGAACTACACTACCCACAATGCTACGGTGCAACAGCGACGTCTCTGATTGGCGGAGCTCGCTGCACCCCGCGAAACTGAACCCGTTCGTTTGGTAACTATATATTGGTAACTATATATTATATTACGATACAATTCGTATATATTACGATATAATTTGTATATATTACGAAAATAGTTCTCTGAAATGTGTTTTTGAAAACATTTTAAAAGGAGAAACAAGACATGTAGCTAGTTGCTGAATCTGTCTTCATTATTTATATAAATATAGACAACGGTTGGTTTAAACGGTTTGTTGTCATGGTTATAATTAGGTACACAGTCGTGTACCTTTTTCACCTTTTTTCTCCCCGTTTTCCAATGTTTTGTTGCTCTGAAGCAATTTTTTAAATTGTAAGATACACACTGCCTTACCTTAATGTCTGACATCATTCAGGTGGCCTTTTCTTTGCCAAGCCCATGCGTTCCCGTGGATACGTCACCATGCTGGATCCCTTCCAGCAGCTGTATGGAAAGAGGATGGGCGGCCTGCTCTTCATCCCCGCACTCATGGGGGAAATCTTCTGGTCTGCAGCCATTTTATCTGCTCTGGGTAAGTGATTATTGGACAGGAACACCTCCATGTTAGAAATATGCTTATGTGGCTAAACTCATGAACTGAAGGCATTGTGCTGCAGGCGCCACTCTGAGTGTGATCGTGGACATCAACATCAACATGTCAGTGGTGATCTCCGCTCTCATAGCTATCTTCTACACACTCGTTGGAGGACTCTACTCTGTTGCATACACAGATGTGGTCCAGCTCTTCTGCATCTTTGTGGGCTTGGTGAGTTTCACTGTCGACATCTTCCCAGCCAGGGAAATTCCAGCACTGGATAGACCTCAGTATGATTAAATGGCGATGTTATCAGTATAGACTGAAGGCCCAAACCATTTTTCCTCTGAAGCTGTCATTAGGAAATATCTTATCATCTTTGAGGTGTTTGTGATCATTTTTTCTTGCCAAACTTACATCAAGCATCTATATATACATGTGGACTCTGATCAAAGGCTGATTTAAATGCATTAACCATGCAAAAACCATCATATTTTTCATTTCATAAATGTTTCACGTTGGCAGGAATATACTGATTTTCATCTAAAGACATTAGTCTGCAGTTTTCCTCATTAAAATTGTATCAAACTTTGTGGAACAATAAGTAGAATTTGGATCCAATGTCAGAGTTCAACAACTTCTACGGTAGAAACATATTAAAATCACAGAATATCTTTATAACAATAATAATATTTGCATGTGATACCTCCCCCTCCATCAGTGGATCAGCGTGCCCTTTGCCCTTTCCAATCCTGCCGTGGCGGACATCAGTATTACAGCCAAGGAAGAAATCTACCAATCACCCTGGCTGGGGAGGATTGAGCCTGAAGACAAATGGCTCTGGGCGGACAACTTCTGTTTGCTGGTGAGCCTTCAGAAGATTCATCAAGAGACCGTTTATTGCTGTAAAGTAAATGGCATTGTGATTGTCAAGTGTTGCAGGCAAGGGGATTTAAGGGAAGTGGTGTAGTCAAGGCACAGGGCGTTTGAGATACAGGAGTATCATGCAGGTATAACTGAAAGCACAGCTGCACAACAGATTTGTCACATTTTGTTGTACCAAGAGTGAGTTTCACAGCTGTGCCATTGGTGGTCTAGTGGACTGTTATATGCATTGGTTTGGTGTCTGTATTTACTATGGTGTTTCTGTTTCTAGATCTTGGGGGGGATTCCCTGGCAGGTCTATTTTCAACGGGTTCTTTCTGCCTCTTCAGCTACCTACGCCCAGGTCCTCTCCTTCCTTGCCGCCTTTGGCTGCTTGGTCATGGCCGTCCCTTCTGTCCTCATAGGAGCTATAGGGGCCTCCACTGGTAAATATACACACACTCACACACTGGCCTTGCTAGACTTAAAGCTGTTTTGGGGCATCCAAGACTCAATTCCTGTTGGTGACGTTTTTGTGGATGCTTTCAAAATGTACCATAATTCAAGCCTGTCACTTCAGAAGATGTGGAAGTTGATTTAAAAACTGTTTTGTTCATACAAAGTGAGAAAGCGAAGCTCTTGCTATATATATTTATTCTAAGCTAGCTAGCTAGCAGATATCACTCCCCTAAAATAGCAGTAAATATAATCTGTATTTATATATATAAACAGGCCCCTTATTTCTATTTGACTTTAAAAAATACTAATGGCATTAGATTTTATTATATTTATTGTATTTTTTATAATAATACCTGTATTTTGATTTGCTTTGTACCGTTACATTGTTTGTTACAGCTTTAAATACTATTTAAATAAATTAAGATTATTGTCCTCAGGTTGTAAATGGAAGTAAGCCAAGTATTGATTCAGTATTGATCAAACAGCTATGATTGCATGTTATTTACATCTGGATTAGCTGCCTACAAATGGCACAAAAATGACCAAACTGCAATGTCACCCAATATTTCTATACTACACACACACACAGTTATGTCTGGATTGCAGCTGTTGAATAAAAAAACATCACTGATCCATGAATGATGTGCATTCTCACACAGACACACACATTGATTAAGCAGTTAATGAAAGATCACAAGACAATCGAAACATCCAGGAAGACGATCCTTTATTCAAACAGGGAACTGTGATCAAAGGAAATACGGTGTCTTCCTTGGTTGTTTGCACCCCAGCAGCTATATTTTCAGATGTGGAAAATGCAGATGCATACAGTAGCTGGAGGGTAAACAACATCAGATGGATCCTGTCACGACAGGCAGAGGAGAGAGTCATCAGTGCATGCCGATTTAGTGAATATTACATCTGAAGAGGAGCTAATTAATGTGGTCCGTCTGAAGCTGTTTCATGTGTAACCAGCGCTAATCAACCTTGTGAATATCCAGGGGAAGGAAAGAAAGACACAGATTGTAAACCTCTGGAGGATGGACAGAAGGATGAAAAAAGTGGCAGAAAGATAGAAGAATACAAGGACTTTGATGATCCCCTCACTTTTCCTCTAGTGCCACCATGAGCACATTTGTAGTTTTGACTGACATATCTCAGCAACTATTGGATGAATTTCCATTCAATTTGGTACACACATTCATGTTCCTATCAGGGTGAATTGTGATCCCTTGACTTGTTATCTAGGGCCATCATCAGTCAATATTTAAACTACGATATTCAGAGCATTAACATAGCATCAAACAGCTATTTGCTATGTAAAGAGAGAGAGGAATAATGTCTACCTGAGTAGAGAATGAAGTCACTCTCCCTCTGTGTCACTGAAAATTCTGCATGCAAACTTCTGTATTTCATCAGCTCAAAATGTTTCGGTAGAATCAATGGCTTCCCGCAGACGTGGATCATTATTAATGAAAGGATTATCAATAACATGTACAATTAAAATGCAATTAAACTACATAATGAATTCCACAATACTGGCTCATATTTCATATTAGGATCAATGATCCAATAGGCACAAACCAGTGTATTAACCATAGTTAATACTGCATGGATGTCATATTTTCAATAAGTATCCATTATTTATGGCATTCCTCTTATTACTGTGGCTTTCTCCCTGCATTTTGAGTAACAGCACAGCATTACGTTGATAATCCTTGCTGTATTTCAGCATGTTTGTTTCTCAGCAACTAAAACAGGTACATCCACAGGGAGCATAATAATAAAGGTCTCAAAGCCGGGATCAGTACACAAGGGATCAGTACACAAATTGCAATGTAGTAATCAATCCACTTAAAATTTCACAAATTGGCCAAGAACATAATTGTATTAATCCCAATATAGGAATGTGCGCCAAGTACAGCCTGCTCAGCTTGAGTTATGTTGTGTTATTGCCTCTCACAAGTCGCTGCATTGTTTTTCATTGTTTATCTGAATAATTCAGGCAAATATTTTTTTTTAAATTTTGGTATGCATAATGCCTTGATATTTCTATTTACATTTGCATCTTTTACCATTTTCTTCTTCCAGACTGGAACCAGACTACTTATGGGTCGCTTCCTCCGAAGGACAAGGATCAATCAGACATGATCCTTCCCATAGTGCTTCAGCACCTCTGCCCGTCCTACGTCTCCTTCTTTGGTCTGGGGGCGGTGTCGGCTGCCGTCATGTCATCAGCAGACTCATCCATTCTCTCGGCCAGCTCCATGTTTGCCAGGAACATCTATCAGCTCGCCTTTCGGCAGTCGGTAAGAGTGCATTAATACTAACACACATCTGCAACGTTTAAGCCAGTGGTTGCAAGCATCAGTCAAATCATCGATAAATCAATTCTAGTTTCATCCCAGTGGTTTACAAATGTGACATGATTGTACTTGACTCCAAACCTTCAGACAATATTCAAACAGACAAGCTCAAAAATTCAAATTCTTTCAAATTTGTATATTAATCCTGTGCTGTTGAGAAAATGACCCTAATTATCACTTGATTTATTACCTCAGTAAAAATTGTAAACATGAGTTTATGGTCTCAATCCCTAGTTTCAAGTCTTCTTCAATACAGCATGATGTTCATTTAGTAAATTATGGTCCCATTCAGTGTCAAATAGATCATAAAGCAGGGGATGCTTTAGGGCGTGGCTACCTTGTGATTGACAGGTCGCTACCACGGCATTGTCCGGTCTCGGCATTGTCCATGTTTTCGTCTTACAACTTTAATCTTTTCACATTGTGTCTTCAGTTTATGAAAGTTAATTGTAACACTTTGGTTGCCTAAATATGTCTCGCTCAGTGTTCGGTTGCACTTAGCTCCATCCTCTCGTGTCACTTCTGGTTGCAAAAAACCAAGATGGCAACGGACAAAATGCCAAACTTGAGGCTTCAAAACGGTAGTCCACAAACAAATGGCTGACGTTATAGTGACTGCGTCCACTTATAAATAGTCTATGGCTTTGAGTGAAATGTCTCAACAAATATCGCACGGATTGCCACATAATTTGATACAGACAATGTTCTCCTCAGGATGAATTGTCTCAACTTTGGTGATCCTCATAGAGCCACTAGCTTATCTTAAGTCCTCTCTTTTCATACCTTTACCTTACCTTCTCAACCTTGTCTACATTTTCTCTTCACTCTGTTATCTCTTTCCTCTTTCTTCTAGGCCTCTGATAATGAAATTGTTTGGGTGATGCGCTGCACTATCTTTGTATTCGGGGCTCTTGCCACTGCTATGGCGTTGTTAACAGGATCCGTGTATGGTCTGTGGTACCTGAGCTCCGACTTGGTCTACGTCATCATCTTTCCCCAACTTCTCAGTGTGTTATTCGTCAAGGGTACCAACACCTATGGCTCTGTGGCTGCCTATATCTTTGGGCTTTTGCTGCGCATTGGTGGAGGGGAGCCCTACCTCAAACTCCCTCCCTTCATCTACTACCCCGGCTGGGTGCACCAGGAGAGGATCCACCACGTCACTGGGGATGTAGAGCACTTTATCCAGCAGAGGTTCCCATTCAAGACGATGTCCATGCTGGCGTCCTTCTTGGCAAACGTGGCCTTTTCTTACCTGACAAAGTACCTATTTGAAAGCGGTACGTGGTCACACAAGTACGACTTCCTGGACGCCGTGGTGTCCAAGCATAGCAAGGAGATCATGGACAAAGCCACGCTGGTGAGCAACCAAGATAACATCATTCTGTCAGAGATGGCGCCCGTCAAGCAGGCCCTGGGC
>CAKALG010032789.1:0-10432 GCA_916700815.1 Helicolenus hilgendorfi | reverse complement strand
CCCTGCATCTCTCCCCTCTCCTCTCTCCCTCTGCTGTGTCGATGCTGATGCTGAAGCACGAATAATCCTCCCTCCCCGTCCCCCTTACATCCCTCCCGCCCTCTCCTCCTCACTCACCAGAGACGGTGCACAGTATATAGCCTGCCTGCTGCTACCATGGAAACAGGTGTGGTTGTTTATGACAGCGAGAGGCCAGTATGCAGGGAGATAGATAGAAAGAGAGACAAGCAGAGGCAGGGGAAGAGAGATAAAGAGCAAAGATTTACTGACCAAGTCGATGTATCAGTGATTACATGTGGATGGAATAAAATCCCCCTCCTTTGAAGGTACGGTGTCTTGTATCTATCGCAGCGATGTTAGTTCATTGATGTTCGTCTCGTACGTAGAGACTGAGGTGAGATGCAGCGGTGGGACGAAGTGCATGTACATGTGCAGTTCTCATGCATTAACCTCTCAGATCCTTCGCGGATAGCCTATCGTTCCTCATTACGATACATTTCCCATGGTCCTCTGCAGCAGGCTGTGACTGACCCTGCTGACGGCCACAAGTTCATAAGTTCAGATCCACTAGGAGGAACGAAGGAGAGACACAAAAAGAGAGAGAGACAGGAAGGAACAAGGTTGCTTCATGCTCTGCTGGAGAGGGAGATGGACCATGGCTAATCTTAAAGACGTTGTATTATTTATTTAAAAAGCCGTGAAGCTAAAGCTGCACTCACAGTCGCAGTCCAGAGACTGGATTCTGCATCGATCTGCAAGCAACTACGGCAAAAAGCCACGGCTTGTTACTTTTCTTCCTCTCCCGCTGCACGTTCCTCTCCGGTCCTGGCCGATCTCGCCGTGCTGGATGTGTGCTCAATATTTCCAAATGGTGATTAATCCTCTGAGCGGCTGCAAGGAGCTGGGTGGAAAGCTTCTGATTTCACCGACACATATACTGCAGTTGCTCTCGGCCACACCAAAGAGCTTCTTCCAGTCTCTCTTTATCTCGCTACATCTCTTTCTCTCTCACTCGATCTGTCTTTTAGTCTCTCTAAATCTTTTTGTTTTTGTCAGTCTTTCTGTCTTTTCTGGACTTGATTTGCAGCATGCAACTTGAAGACATGCCAGTCTGGGTTTTGAGGTGTGTCTCCTCTGCATGTTTGTGTGCAGGACACCAAAATTGCCTCTCTGGAGCGCAACATTCGGGATCTGGAGGATGAGATCCAAATGCTGAAGGCGAACGGCTTACTGAACACAGAAGACAGAGAGGAGGAGATCAAACAGATGGAGGTCTACAAGAACCACTCTAAGTTCATGAAGTCCAAGGTAGATACCAGCCGCTTTGTGCACGAAATGCAGATCCTGCGAAAACATGAAAAACAAACAGGATTGAGTCGTTCGGGGTACAGATAGAGCTGTGCAGGGAGGAGAATACTAAATTAAGCTGATGTGTGTCTGCTTTAGAATTTAGTGTCATCAGCAAAGTGTCCTGTTGGCAACTCTCTGAGAGATGCTTCTCTGCTGTTTTTTCAGAGGGAGCTGTGTCAGGAATACCAAAAAAGGCAAAATCGGCAAGCTAATTATGCTGTGGCATGATAAAATACTTTTCTTCCTTAATTACGTATAAAAACTGGTTACTTTATCATTCTGCTGCCAACAGACAATTGTGATGAACATTATGTCTGCTTTAGTTTTCAGACCAGTCAGTGTTTCTATCAGCCCACGCTCCATGATGACTTGTGTTTTAGTAGTTAGAGCTACCTGGAATCTGTGATCGTATCAAGTGTTTACATACCGCTCCTCGCATTAGTCGACCAGGCGTAGACCAGCCACAGTTTTGTTGTTCTATTTTTAGACCTCTTTTCATCAATCATGAATAGAGATGATGTATAATATATGATGAATGCAGGGGAGTCAGTCCCAAATGCATTTTTAATGAGAACGCATTGATGAAAATAGTGCAAAAGCCGTGCTGAGTAGCTCACTGTTTGGTAAAAAGAGGTTCCCCACTCTTTGTCTCTCTCTCACACACACACATACATATACACATGCTGTGATGGTACAACATTACGTTGCTCATGTAACTGGTTGTTTCACATGTTTGTAGATTGACCAGCTGAAGCAGGAGTTGTCAAAGAAGGAGTCGGAGCTGCTGGCTCTACAGACGAAACTAGAGACCCTCAACAACCAGAACTCAGACTGCAAACAGCATATCGAGGTGCTCAAAGAGTCTCTCACTGCCAAGGAGCAACGTGCTGCCATCCTGCAAACAGAGGTAACAGAATAAAAAACCCTCAACTTTGTTTGTACACATACAGTAAATCAACCCAACAATACACTGCCTCGTGAACATTTTCATACTCCGAGCCAAACTGAGCAGATAATAGGCTTGCCCTGAGCCCGAGGCTTAAAATCATATCAGCACTTTATTTACTTTGGGACTTCAAACTAGCTGTGACTCAGGGCACCGCCAAAGAAATGGTAATGCGCAGTGTACTGTCACAGCACATCTAATAAACATCAAATAGCTGCACTGATAGATCAGTAACTGTGGAAGCATTACAGTTACTGTAACGCACAAACTGAAGATCATCTCCACGTTAATAAATACTCGTTCAGCACCTGTGTTCCTTTGCAACTGCATGGAGATTAAGTTAAGACGGATAAATCCTTAAAAGCCCAAACCATAACCGTTTTAGGTGTCTAATAACTCCTTTTAACTCATCTACGGTTCACATTATGTAAGATTCTTTTATTGTAAGAGTGTGTTTTTGGCTGTGTCGTGCTTCAGGTGGATGCTCTACGTCTGCGTCTGGAAGAGAAAGAGTCCTTCCTGAACAAGAAAACCAAGCAGCTGCAGGACTTGACGGAGGAGAAGGGCACTCTCGCCGGAGAAATCAGGGACATGAAAGACATGCTGGAGGTCAAAGAAAGGAAGATCAATGTCCTGCAGAAGAAGGTGGGAATCAGAGTTGCCATTGAGGATGTTTGAAGGGATGATAGGTGTTTTTAAAGCTGTAAGGTGGACACGACGATCTGACGAAAATGTTGGAAAAATTGTCCAAACTACTTACTTACCACTCTCTGGGTTATTGTTACATTATCTATCGGTTACACCCGACTATGTTGTGTAGGCTATGCCGGTGTACTTCACATGTAATTTGAAATGAGCGATGAGCGTTGTTTCATCAGACTCTTGTGTCCTGGACTAAACCAGTCACTCTGTGAAGATAACAAGGCAGAGTGGTTACTCTCTCCATTACGAGTGAGAGAGTCTCTGTTGCTCTCAGGGGGAAAGTGTCCATAGAAAGACAAGCAAGAAGATATTTCTGCCTCACTGGCTCTAGTGTGTGTGTGTGTGTGTGTGTGTGTGTGTGTGTGTGTGTGTGTGTGTGTGTGTGTGTGTGTGTGTGTGTGTGTGTGTGTGTGTGTGTGTGTGTGTGTGTGTGTGTGTGTGTGTTTGTGCTATAAATACTCACAGAGTTGTTACTCCCTCTCTCACCCTGACCTGCTCACCCATTCCCTTTGCTTTTTCTTCCTCTCCTCTCTTGTTCTATCACACTTCCTCTTCCTCATCCATCCACTCTTATCTCTCGTCATCTCTCGTGAATCTTTGTTTTTTTCCTGATTTGGTCTGATTTTGTGTCTCTGTTGTGTCAATCATATAATATAGTACATTAGATCAGTGCACATTTTGTCTTTAAATAGTTGTGTTTTTACATTAGTTATAACTCCGTCTTCCTCACAGATGGCTGCTTTGATTTATATGCCGCTCTGCTCTTTATTCTACTTCCCAGACTCTTCTTAAAAGTCTGGCAGTTTTTGATGTATTTCTTGAAATATAAAATGCTTCGTTGTAAAGCCCCGGAACATTTCAAACTATGAACATGACGTTGTCTGTAGAGGGTATTAATCATCAAAGACTTTAGTAATCTCCGAGTCCAGCTATAACACCAACTTTAAACACGTCTCGGGTTTTGAGAACATGCTATTTACCCCTGCTTTTCTG
The DNA here is from genome assembly GCA_916700815.1 of Helicolenus hilgendorfi. Taxonomy (NCBI): domain Eukaryota; kingdom Metazoa; phylum Chordata; class Actinopteri; order Perciformes; family Sebastidae; genus Helicolenus; species Helicolenus hilgendorfi. Next base: position 6,441 of record CAKALG010032789.1, on the reverse strand, counting down.
CTTTTTTCCTCCTCCTCCTCCTCCTCCTCCTTCTCTGTGTGTCAGATTGAAAACCTTCAGGAGCAGCTGCGGGACAAAGACAAGCAGCTGGGGAATCTAAAGGACAGGGTGAAGTCTCTGCAGACCGACTCCAGTAACACAGACACTGCCCTGGCCACCCTGGAGGAGGCGCTGTCAGAGAAGGTATGGTACAGCACTGTAGCACTTGGATGGATGCAATGAGAGTTCACAGTTGGGATGTGAGCAGCTGCTGCATGACTAAATCATTTTTTCCTCTTTGGGAGGTCATTTTAATGAGAGTGTAGAAGGTTTCTGTTCCACTGACACAAATTAGGTTTCTTTTCAGGTTCTGTATCTATCAAACTAATAAGATTTAAAATGTTGGACTTAAAAGCTAAAGTCGGTAACTTAGAGCAAATATGATAAAAAGTTATTTTTATAAAACGGTCACTATATCCTGTCAATCACTGCTAGCAAAACTCCAATCAAATCAATATTTTGTTACTGTAATGTCTAATGTTTTCAGAAACATATTTTAGTGTCCTGTTAAGCTGGAAAGTAAGAGAGTTTGCTCCAGCCCGTGGGTGGTGCTTGGTTTTGGCTTGATTGTTTTCAACATGGCGGCCGGGTCATAGACTTTCTCATTTTACAGCTAAACAGTACACTACAAGATGTTTCTGAAAACATTTGAGGAGAGAAATAGACATTACAGTAACAGAATATTGATTCATATTTGATCAGCGCTGCCTAGTTTGATTGACCGTTTGATCGAAGTTCACGAGTTTCGCGAGCAGTTCTTGACAGCTGCTGTAGAGACAGCTCGGCTCTGATTGGTTGTTTTGGTTTGGGCACGTTGAAATCTTGCAAATGCCATTAGGAGCACTAGGAGGAGGCAGAGGAACATGATTTTTTTCGTAGATTATCTGTCTCATGCACTACTGTCAGCATATAGTGACCATTTTATAGATACAACTTTTTATCATATTTGTTGAAAGTTATCGCTTTAAAGGAAAAGTTTGACATTTTGAGAAATATACTTTTTGCGTTCTTGCTGAGTGTTAAATGAGATACAACTTTCCTGTCTGTATGGCAAATATGAAGCTGGCTGCTAGTGGTAGCTTCATACTTGTGTACAAACATGACTGGTATCAATCGGCAAGAAAGCTAATAAGCGTATTTCCCAAACTTTTCCTTTAAGTCAAAGATAAAAGTAATAATCCTTCACGTTTACTCCTACTTGCAAACTTTTTGTTCATGAAATTTCTCACAACTTAAAGGTGTCACTAAAGAGCTGCCCTACACTTACACTTAGGTCTTGAGTCGCTTGATAAATGTGTCTTATTGCTCACACTCAGCTAAGATGTTTTAAACTCCTAAATTGGTATTCTTAAGTGTAGATCTTATGACTATTTTTTGTGTATGTGTGTGTGTGTTAGGAGAGGATTATAGAGCGTTTAAAGGACCAAAGGGAGAGGGAAGACAGAGAACGTCTGGAAGAAGTCGAGTCCTATAAGAAGGAGAACAAGGATCTGAAGGAGAGGGTCAACAGCCTGCAGATAGAGTTAACAGAGAAAGAGGTCAGTGAGTATGCATGGAGCAAAGAGAGTTTGACGTGTGTACACATGGCTGCATATTGTACACATGCTGTGCCTTTATGTTTCTCTACTCTGCTGTACTGTACAGCATATATTGTACCTCTTTCTTTCGGCCTCTATATGACATCTAAGCTGCGGCACTTTAGCCTAGTTAGACAGGAGGTCTAACTGTCTGTGCTATCTGTCCACCTGCAGTCCAGTCTCATCGATTTAAAGGAACACGCTTCATCCCTGGCGTCCTCTGGCCTCAAGAAGGATTCAAAGCTCAAGTCGCTGGAGATCGCTATTGAGCAGAAAAAAGAGGAGTGTAGTAAGTTGGAGACGCAGTTGCAGAAGGTACGTGCGCGTTTCACAAAGCACAATCACTCATCAGGCTAATGTGTAGATTTGATTTGAACAGATGATTACTAATCTTGAACCTAGATCTATATTTTGTATGTATTCACGTATGTTTAATTTTCATTGTCACTTAACTTGTTGTTATACTGGACTCAGAGCTCTATCATTCAGTTGAAGAGGGAAAAATCCATAGTCTTAATTCAGGGCACACAAAAAAAAATCCTCCACAGTTCAGTAAAGCAAACGTGATACCACAGAAGGCTGTCGCAGCAAATACATGTTCATACAAATGTACAACTTTTGGCAATGAAATCCTACTACAATGTCCATGTCGTAGCTGTTCTGGAGCTTTTCATTGTGTCCCATGATCTACATCTGAAACTGACATATAAAGTACAATTTAAAGACAACTGCAACTCCACCTGCTGAGGAATATCATGTGATATGATCGAAAGCTCCTGAGTAGAAACTACATGGCCGTTGTGGTAAGTTTGTTTTGCAAAATATGGTTTCCAAGGTCAAGAACGAACTTTCAGTCTCAGATTTACAGATTACAACAAAATTAAAAAAAAATGTTGTGACCAACTTTATTTTAATTTAATTTCTCATTTAGTTTGGTGAGGGTAGAGGAACATAACACAAAAAAAGACTGAATGCACTCATACAAGGAACATAGACATAATTAAAATCCCACATTCATTTAATCTAAAATGCAGAGAAGAAGTATCACAATCTCTGGCTTGGGTCTTTACAATATCAAAATTAAAAAACCTCCACCTACCCCTTATGCCCTATAACTATATACCCATTGGCTGTAGAAAGTAAGAATAAACAAATACAATTGATAAGAAACAAACTAGATTGAAGGCATTATACAATTATTATCATGTGTTTCAAAAGTGACATTTGTTATTGTTGTTATGAAAAGAATATTTACTGATGAGGAAGAGGTCTAGGGTTTAAATTGTCTTTTTTAGTCGCTAAAACACTCCAATTTCCTATGATAAATGCTTCAACTTTGGCTGAACTGTAAAGAGCTTCTCCGCCCTGAATGAAGACTGAGAGATGTCCCTCATTAATTGTACTGAACTGCAGATAAAAAACCAAAGCTTGCGTGTCCACTGTGAAGAAAATAATTAGCTCCCTGTGAGACCAGGGAATACTTGGATGGAGACTATTATGTAGGTATAGACTTGACAAATTGTGAATTATTACTTTTATTCTTAGAATTAAAAGAGTTTTGTGTTTTTTCTTTCCCTGCTCTGCAACCAAGGCCTTGCATTGTGTGTTATTTTCATGGAGGATAATTCTGAATGAGTAATATCAAATCCTCAACAGAACCCACTTTTTGCAATTATATATATAACAAGGTGAAAACTGAAAACCTGTAATCCTTCATTAAGATAATTCCTGTTCTGTAAATATCACTGTAATCCGGACTGAACCAGAAACCTGAACCTGCCTTTTATAAAACCCAGTTAATTAGGATAATGGCTACCATCATGCTTTCTCTCCTGTACCGGGCTGCACTGCTTTGTTAGACCGCTGCAGGACACATGCAGTCCATTAAATACCCCCCACCCACCTCCTCTTCCTCCATAATCCACAGACTCTCCCCGTGTCTGTTCCTCTACATTTGTCCGTGATGTGTTGCCCTTAACCTGTAACAACTTGTGCTGTACTGAGACTATGTTACTGCTCTGTCAAACACGTATTGTAACATGTCTGATCCTGCTGTTCTCTCCTCTGGCTCTCAAACTAAATCCTAACACTGACTCTCCCGCCCCCGCTCCCTTCCTCGACCCCTCCGTTTGCAATGTAGCAAGCTGAGCAGCTATTCAGTCACATGAACAATCCTGTAAGTCCCTCTCTCGAGCTCTCTGAGGCACATATTGAAAGCATGAGGACCACTTCTTTGAAACATGCTATATGGTTATCATGCCAGCCCCCCCAGCACAGGTTCTGCTTTCACCCACCGAGCCACCCAGATGCATGTTGACCATCGCACTGTACTGATCTAATGAGCTTTAAACTGCACTCAGAGTCCTGTGCAACGTACTCATTCTGCAACTGTTTGTGTTTGTGACACGTGTGGTGAAACTGGTGCTACATATACAGTAGTTTAATAGTGGAATTATACAGTATATCTTTTTATTATATTATTGTGGCTCTATAGTTGGTTTATCTGTGATTGTTCTTTCTATTTATAATCTTTTTATCGACTTATTCTTGCACATTAGAGAAAAAAAGGCTCTGCACACTTACGTTGAATGCAAGAATTTAAAGATAAGGCTAAGTTTTTCAGACAGTAGACCTTCACCACATGCTTGAGAAAAAGCATCAATCTCTTCTTCATACGCAGATTATGTATGTAATGGAAGTCAAAGGACACGGCCTGGGGTTAACTTTCGGTTTCCTCATATCGTTTGACACCTGCAACCCTGGAGTGAACTGTGAAGCCGAACTATCTTTTCTATTTGTTACTGAATTACGTTTGAAGATGACAGAGACATTTTTTGGATTAGTACGATTTTTTTTTTCTGTGTATTTTAGGATCCCATTTCAAGCTTTAAATAATTTAGAGAGATGATACGTCAACTGATATTGATTTTTAAAGCTGATGCAGAGATTTGATATTTTCTCATGTGTATCACTGATGCATTTTTGTGGAGCTTAGTAAAGTCGTAGATGCAAAACAAGGTTACGCTTTAATTATCCTGAGGTCGTTTATTTTCCTTGATACTTTCATTAACAAGTACAAGATATCACAGAAACAGAGGTTAAGTTAATACAGAAATAAATGAGGAAATACAAAAGCCATTAAAAAGTGGAGTTCCAACAACCCTCAAAGGCGTCATTAAAACCTCATCTTTACCATAAAAAAATGAGTTAGCATTTTAGCACATCCGGTTCCCTCGTCTTGAAGTCAATGGGTTTTTAGTTAGATGCCTGAAATGAGGTCTGTGGTTAACACAAGCCGAAGAGATTTTAACGTTTTGTTCTACGATATAAAATACGTCACAAGTGGCTAAATGAGACTGCTAAACATCACCACGCCGACTCATCTGCCTTTACAGCCTCGTTGTGAATACTCGTGCTCATGCGACCATGGTGTAGTTTGTTTTTAGCCTAACGTTAGCTTTTTACTTCTGGCAATTGCATTTATGCTTCAAAAATCATAAAAGTGATGTTTAATTGTGAAGATTATCTTGCTGAACAAAACGTGTAAGTATCATAAACTTGTGTTTGCCACAGAGCTTATTTTCAACAATAATCCAATGGAAAAATCCCCTCGGCTTTTTGTCGAGGGAACCAGGGCGGTGCTAACTTCCGGGTTGGCCTTCAAAAATACATCATCCCTGCAGCACTATATGCCCACACATTTATACCCATAGGCTGAATGGAGCCTGATTTCTGTCCAATAAAGTTATTTTTCAGAAAGTATTTTTGATATACTTCCACATTGATTAGTGGATCTAAAATAACTTGATGTACACTTTACAATTTGAATCATTGAGAAAAATCTCCCACAAGTTAAACCCAAACGTCGCTCCTCATGCTTAAAATATGACACTTCCTGTTAGCCGACAGATTTCCTCGGTCCCTGTTGCTTCTGTTTCTCCATCCTTTTGACTGACAATCACAAAGACTGTGCAGCTTCGTTGGGTTTGCATGACATGGTCGACCTTGTTGCATGTTGTCACTGTCAGTGTTGCCACGCTTCTCTTTCGTCTCAGTGTGGTGCGGTTAGCTGAGGTGTCAGCCGTGGTTGGAGGTCACTGCAGTGTTTTTGGTGGATGCTCTCTGGCTCTGTACAACTCTTTGCACTTCTGCGACCTGTGTTGACTTGTGTGGCTGCATATTGTCTCAAGGGTGATGTGTAAGACTAATGTACTTCATGGAGAGTTACAAACTGTTGCAATAATATCTGATTAGTTTGTGACAGATAACCCAAGAGACAGGATCACAATTTAGCATTTCACTGCCACTGATTTGTTACTATTTTTGAGTGTTAAAGGGCTGAACAAACACACATATACACAGTCCTGTATTCTGCACACTCACCAAGTGTGCAAAGTGACTGGGAGTCTCGGAGGGCTGTTAAATGGAGCTAAATAATAGCACTGTTAAAGCTAATGAGCCAGCACCAGTAATGATGCCCTCATCCAAAACATTTTAGTCTGCTTTATTCATTCAGAAAGAGAGAGAGAGAAAGAAAGAGAGAGAGAGAGAGAGAGAGAGAGAGAGAGAGAGAGAGAGAGAGAGAGAGAGAGAGAGAGAGAGAGAGAGAGAGAGAGCAGGGGGAGTGGTTAATATAAGACAGTGATGGACTGCAGTGTAATGTATGTATCTCTCTTCCATGGGCAGTGAAACTCTCTGTTCTGTGCTGTACTGCATGGTTGTGTTGATGTAATAATGTTAACTGAGTGTACCTTCGGATGTGTGTATGTGTGCATGTTTGTGTGTCTCCCCGTGGCACGCGGATGCAGAAGGCCCACGAGGTGGA
>CAKALG010032788.1:0-16122 GCA_916700815.1 Helicolenus hilgendorfi | reverse complement strand
GGAGGCTGTCGTTGGGTGAGCTGCACCCTGATGCTGGGGTGCTGCTGCTGCTGGGGGACGAGTCTGGGTGACACAATTGAAACATCAACACATGACAGCCAACACAGTCAGAACAGATGTGTTCATACCGCACCAAAAGATGCACATATCCAATTGGAAAAATTAATCAAACTGTGTCAGTACAGTATGTGTTGAAATGACATAAATACACAAAGTAACAGATATAGAAATGGTATATCAAAGCAGCCTTAACTTGAAATAGCTAAAAGAGCAGTGCAAATAAAACAGAAGGTCATGAGAGTGTTCCAGCTAAATGCAGATACTTTACCCAGAGTTTCAGTCCTGTGCTTGACAGCGGGAGGGGCGCTGATCTTACGCCGCAGCGGGTTTGGCCTTGTGCTGATGAACTTCTTTATCTTCCACTTCAGAGTGGGCTCAGAGACTACACACACACACACAAATATACACAAATGAATACGTGAAGAAGCACAGACACGTATACATGGTCTCATTAAAGAACCAGTGGGTAAAAATGGAGCAAATATGATTAAAGTCATTTTTATAAAACGGTCACTATATCCTGACAGTAGTGCATGAGACAGGTAATCTGAAAACAATCATGTGCCTCTGTGTCCTCCGGTGCTCCTATTGGCATCAGCAAGATTTCACAGACTGGAGGAAAACAACCAATCAGAGCCGAGCTGGAGCCTGCCGTCTATGAGCAGCTGTCAATCACTCGCAAACTCCGATCATATGGTCAAACTAGGCAGCGCTGATCAAATATGAATCAATATTCTGTTACTGTAATGTCTATTTCTCGCCTGAAATGTTTTCAGAAACATCTTGTAGTGTACTGTTTAGCTGTAAAATGAGAAAGTTTGTGACCAGGCAGCCAAGTTGACATCTGTTGAGGAAATACCAAGCACCGCCCACCAGCCGGAGCACAGCCAATAGGAACGCTATCTCTGAAATAACCTGTGATTGGTCAAAGTCTCCCGTCACAGGCTAGACTTTTTTAAAGCCTGAAAACAGAGCCATGAGGAGGTGCAGAAGTCTCTCAGAACACTTTAATTACAATATGCTGAGAGGTTATTATGGAATTTTTACCCAATGATGCCAAAAACATTCTGCCTACTGCAGCTTTAAAAGATACCTTTCAAACTCACAAAACTGAATCATAAACTGACTGATGTCATACATCTTCTACATCAGCAAGAATGCTCTCACCCAGTGATGCACATACCAGAAGGATGCACTCAATTTCCATAACAAAAGTTGAAGCAACACAGCTGAACCAAGCAAATACCTCAACCCTGGTCAATAGCATAAAAAGTCCCATGTTTACATTGGTCAGGCTCCAATAAGCCCAAACAAAACAATCAATCAGTGGCTGGCTCACAGCAGATAAAAGGCAGCTTTGTGTTGTCGCCGTGCCAAAAACAGCACTGGAGGGTGTGTGTGTGCTGGCACCTAAGGGTTCTAGGGCAACGCAAATAAATAATGTCTGTGTACTCGCGGAGATGTACAGGAAGACGAAACCACTCCCACTCTCATTCACATGGTGAGGGAGACCTGCTCTGGACTCTCACGCGGTTCATTTTACAAATACCTTCTTTAAAGTTATGTAACTGCTTTGGTCTTTGTGTCTCGCTGTTGTTTTTATGACTGTTTGGTCTCTCTCTGGCCCTGCAGGCCTGGTGCTTAATGAGTTTCCTCCGTCTCACTGGAAAGGACACTCCTCTGTACGTTCATTCTCTACCTCACGCTCTCATTCTCTAGTCCAGAATATGTAACGTAATGACAGTTTGCTGAGACACTGAAAAGTATTTCACCGAAACAAAATATCCCACCAAAGCTATGCAGTCAGATGACTTAGAGTCTAACTCGAATTACACAGAGCGCACCGCAACAGTGACCTTCACGGCTTTAACCTCAGGGTGGGAAACCCTCATCACAGACACAAACAACATGAGGTGTCTCACCTGTTCTGCGCAGGGCAAGGTCTTTACGCTGGTCACAGGCTGAAGACTTTGGGGACATGTCAGGAACCGGTTGCCTAGGTAATCAAAATAATATTGGATAGACTGTTTCACTCATGAATGGGTATGAAGAGATTTATTCAATTAAAAAAAATCTTGTTAGAGGCCTTCCTTACAACAATAAAATGCCACAGTCATATTTTTTGTGAAAACTATGCTGTATTTGCAGTTCACACTGTGTACTTTGTACTTTGTTAGTCCGTTTGTCTCTCTCACCTGTATCCTGGTGTAGGACTACTGTGGTTGGGAGTGACCCTGTCATGGGTGGGCTGGCTCTTCATAATTATGTGTTCCCGAAGTTTCTGCCTTACCAGAGGACTGGCTACAGCACCTAACAGTAAAACAAGACAGTGATTGGGATCTTGTGGAGCCATATAATAGGTAGACTAAACAGCAAACAGTGGGGTCGATAATATAAAATAATGAGAAAATGTTTTAAAATGTGAATAGTTTTTCTTCTACTATAGTATCAAAAAGAAGTCAGGAGACTTCTGAAGCAGGATCCGGGATATTTGTCACTTTCCTCTGAGCTCTCTTCATTTCCTCTGCATGTTGAAAACTAAAAACAGCTCAAAGTGTTTCCTGAAACAAGTGTGTTTGTTTGATATGAGTACAAATTTCCTTGGAATCTGAGAATACATCACAGCGCTGTTGGAAATCCCCGTCTTTCTCATTAAAACATAAAGTGCACTATGACTCAGATGAAGAGCACGTCAACAGCCAACTGGTCCTTCAGAGAACCTACGAAAGCACTTTACAGTAAGGAGAAAAAAATAACACGTGATACTCACTCTGCTCATTTTTGCTCTTTCGTGTCAGCTGTTGCAGCCCTTCTCTTTTCTCCTGCTCCATCTCTCTTTGCCTTTGTTCAATGTTGTACTGAGAAGAACAAAAAATGGAGAGATATCAACACTGTGCATGTGAGATTTCCACAAAAATAGATAAACATTGCTACCACTGCACTTTGTGACAACCCTTCCCCTCCCCCCCAATATTTCTATGTAACTGAATATTGCCTCTAGATTTGCACATTAAATAAGACTTCATGTTACACTAAAGAAATATAACACCAGAGGTGCAGCAACAACCAGATGATCCTTGATCAGCACTGATCAGGATCTAATGCTGAGAGTGTGGTCTGTTTACAGAAACCTGACCTGCTTCTTACTCAGGGTGCAATTTGTGAAAACAACAGGGGGTGGGCGGATGTTTTTTAAATGCTTTTGTTCATGAAAATAAATCATGAACAACAGTGCAGCTGCAGCTCTTGCAGCTGTTAAGGTAACATTTATAGTATTATTGTAAACTTTAATAAAAGAATTTCAGAACTTGAACTTAATATTTTCACTCTCTTGCCTTGTCCTTTCCTCATGTGGACAAAAAAAAGAAAATGGTTAAATGCTAATTTAACATGCCAGAATCGAATCCCCCTTTCAGTGCCATGGATAACGCCACTCGGCCAGGCGTGTGCAATAGCACAATGTGCTGTTAACATAAAAATAAATAGGCTACAGTGCAGGCTACAATCTACTTGTCAGACTAAGAAAACAGTCTGCTTTGATGACAGACTGCTGTCTTCTTTTTCTGATTTCCTGTGGAGTGGTCATCTGCAGCTTCTTGCCCCTCTTTTAGCCGCATCTCTGCAAATCTCCGGGCAGGGAAGAAGGCAACCCCTCGTCCAATTACTGAGATGAGCAGCAGAATTTTCAGCGTACACGCGGTGTCATATCTATTGTCACACAACTGCGAGCATTGACATTTATGATTTTTTTGTTGTTTGCACTATAGACTGTTCTCACGTTGCAGCGCTTTTGGAAAATCCCCCTATACCTCACACCCTGTTCTGGCTTATTTCTGCTGAGCATTCATCAACCTGTGTAAAGACCTGTGGCAAAAGCAGCTGGCTTGTTCTTGTGGTCGAGGTGGCAGGAGGTCCATCTGCATCTCACCCTCATCCAAATAAAATGCTGATGTGGTGATGAACGTTGCCAGATGTGGCAAGACTTGACGTAGGTCAAGATATTAAGTTTCTGTTTATGTAGTGAATGCTGAAATATTAAGGCGCTTATTAATTTATGATTATTTAAACTGGCCAAAAAGAAAAAAACAAAACATAAATTATAGATTTAGCCAATGTATTCACACTCCTGCTGGTTATGCTTGGTGCTGCTAAAGCTTTCCTTTGTCATCGTCCAACTACACTGACACACAGGCTTGTCCTTACCTGCAAGTGCTGCTGGGAAAACTGAGAGCAATGCTGAGAGTTGAGAGGTCCAAGGAAGAAGGGAGGGCGGGGGGCCAGCATGGCCGAATTTAGGCCTGGATGTAACAACCTCTGGGTCACACTTAGGTCCATGGGCTGCTCCCCATGTATGGAAAATGAAGCCTGATTGCTGATGATCACATCCACTACAGAAGGAGAGAGAGGGAGAAAACAGTACATCAATTTGTTGAAGAGTATCACTATCTATGCTTATGGGTGTCAATGTGGGGGGTGGGTATTGTTTGTCTCTTTGGAGTATCTGTATTTATATGTGACTATTTTTTAAAGTAATGCATGCTGGTTAAAGATATATCATCATTGTAGATTAAGAGGATCAAAAGTAGTACAAATATCTTAGATGTGATAACACAAAGGGAAGCATGTTTTCAACAGATAGTCACAGAAAAAGTCCAAGAACAATCCGAGTGCCATTTACTGCTTGTTCTTTACATAAACATGATCAAGAGTGCACTCAGTTTATTTGGCATAAGTGTATGCCCAGATGTGTACTTGTACTTGAACTCTGCACATTCACCAGTCATATTTCATTTCATTCAAGTCTTCCTGCCTCAAGTGAACTGGCCATTGTCCAACACTGCATTCAGGAAAGCAAAAGAGAGGGATGTTTGTGTGTGTTGGGGTTGGAGGGGCACTAAAGAAAGAAAGAATGAAGGAAACAGGGTGGGGAGTTGGATTTGAACATTGTGTGGTCAAGGCATTTGGGTCAGGTACATCAATCTGTCATCTCCCTTCCATGTTTTACTAAAATGAAAGAAATAAAAAGCTAAGTTTAGCAGGAGTGAGACAATTGAACCAAGCTTCGATGTCCTAACGAAAGGCAGATGTCTTTTTATAGGTGCAGGGGAGTACGAAAAGTTTTTGATCCATTTATGCAATCCAAAGGCCACCGTAAATATGTTAGACTGGAGCAACCTTACTTTTCATCTCAAATGTTTTAAAGAGGACCTATTATGCTTATTTTCAGGTGCATAATAAAAGCACAAAAGCATAATAGGTCCCCTTTAACTGTAGCATACATAGCACAAAATGGGCCTGACGGTATGACCTATGAGACATAAAACACATCAGGAAGGCTAACGATAACTGGAAACATCAGCCTTAGGTTTTTCTCAACTTTTGTGATGCACCATAACAACAAGACAAAAACATATGCAAGCTCACAGATGACTTGATACTGTTTTCACGTGTCAATGCGACTGACACCTGAAACCCATAAAGGTGGTGAGGAATGTTTCGGTACCGATACAAAAGCTCAGACAGATACAGTATGGAAGGAGACACCTTGCTCCCTCTGGGGTAGAGGGACAGTGGGAGGGAGGGAGGGAGGGAAGGATGTGGAAATTTACTGAACCCGTATGCCTGAATGACTGCAACCCAAAATATTACTCAACATTACTCACATATTTCCTGTAAGTGGACTTTTCTTTACTGGCATAACTGAATAACAGCACTGTAACACACTACCTCTCACATCAAAGTATCTCAGAAAAACATACTTGCATTACAATTATTCACTTGATTGGAGAGTTATCCAGGGAGTTAACATTAGAAGATAACATTATCAAACCAACTACAGTGATAAGGCACACAAAAGATAAATCATAATGCCAAAATAGCAGATAAAGATAAGTCAAGTAAATGGTATTTCTAGAGTTAAGTGCGGCGTTTTGACGGCTTGGTCTTCAGTGTCTACTATTAGAATTAAAAGTAGCTCCAGCCAAAATGGTGCATAAGCTTAAATGAAGCCCACAACACAGACAACACCAGATCTAACTTTCAACAGTGCGGCTAAAAAAACAGCTCAAAACAAACCTCCATACAAGTCCGACTGAACTTCCCTCCTGCAGGAGCCACACAGTCAGCTGTGCGGACCCAGGCAGCGTTATTTAGCCCTCATTCCCAACAGCAACACTGACTCAGAGAGAGAAGTAATCATGTCTGTGGAGGCGTTTCGGGTTGACAGAATTCCTCTTAAGAAGAAAACACTCCCACGCTTTTATTACTGCAGGTCAAGTGAGACTTACGCACAGTACAACATAAAAAAAACACGTGGGGAGTTAATAACACCAGGACTATTTACAGTACAAGATAATACTGTACAGTTTAAGCCAAGTGGTTTCAGTTCTGTTGTCCTGCTTGATAACCAGTTCATAATAACAACACTATTTGTACGAGGGGACAGCCATGTGTTGTCAAGTTTTCTGTATGTGTGTGTAACAGAGAAAAACTAAAATATTACGTGAAAACTTAAACTCTGATGCATTATTATTTGTGCAGCTCATTAGAGACAGGGAAACACAGGACGCCTCTTGTGAAAATGATGCCTGCAATAAACGCCTCTTGCGTCACTGGAATCCTACCTTGCCAGGTAACTCAAGAAAGCCATGACATGTCAGACAGAGCTTAATCTCTGAAATATTTGAACCTGTCCCAACTTTCATCTCGGTTCAACAATATGTCATTGTTTAAGTCGAAGGATCCGGATGCTTTTTTTTTTTTACTGTAATTAAAAAAAAGTTAAACGTGCAACAGGAAATACCTGTTGCAGCAGAACAGTATGTATTACCAGAAGAATGTCTGTGTGTTTTCAAAGGAAATCAAACACTGGAGCAGCAAGACTGTGGTGTTAGTGGTGGTGGGGACTCATATAATCTGCATACACTCTCACTCGCACACACACACACGCACACACACAAACACACACGTTTACCAACAAGTCAGCTCCCCTGAGAGAAAGGAAATGATCAGGAAGTCACTTCTCATCTAAACAGAAAAGAAACACCTGCGGTATATTTTTACCCTGAAAATACAGCGAAGACAAGGCTGCAACCATTAAACAATGTGACACTAAACCTCCCCCCAGAGACACACGGTCTACACTGACTGACCTGTATTTATGTTCGGTATCTTTCTGCTGTTTTAAAGAAAAGGTCAGTCTTCCACACAAATGTGTTTGGCTGAGTTTTTACACTGAAACTGAAGCTGTGACTTTAGGCAGTGTGACTCATTATATGACTGGACACAAAACCAGTTCAGTCACCACATGATGCATTCAAAGACCAAACTAAACAATCAAGGTTTCTTCCACTTTGACCCTTAAAAATCTGCTGATTGTTTCCTATCGTCTTACAAAGACTTCACTTGAAGAGGACATGCACAGTTTGCACTTGTTTCAACATCACATTACAAAAAAGTAGTGCAATGGTGTAGGTATTTTTAGCCGACATTGCTTTCCATCAATTGTGCTCTAAAAGTGCAAGATGCATATTTTAAAACTGGAAATAAATTATTTTTATATGATAAAATCTCGAACGTTTTAAAAATAAGGAGAAGTGCATCTAGATAAGATCTGTGTGCGTGCTTCTGTCTCTCTCTCAGTTGAGCGTTGTGGTGCTAAAAATAGGCAGGAGACAAACTTCTGGTTTCTGTAATAGCATATTCGTTTCACAACCATCATCCTCTTTCTCTGCGCCTTCTGCAGCAACACACAGAGGCACTGACACACACACACACACCCACACGCACACACCTGCGCACATACACATACACACACAAGAAACAGTGACTTCCTGTTTCTAAAGTTAGTCTGCACCATAACATCCTCTTGGTTCATTTAGGCAAGCACAAGCTGCTATTTTGGTTCAATGGCTCATTTCTGCAGCTCGAGAGTTACAGATGTCCTTCGGCAGTATTTATATCCACACTGAGGCCCTAAAATGTGCTTTTGTTTATTGTTATAGCAAACTGCATAGTGGTATTGGTTGGAGTTACGTCTGGAAGTCACACATCAGGTTAAGTGCTAGCTACTATTTGTATACATAAACACTGGCAGCAGGCTTGAGGTCGATGCCTGGTTAGATGAGCAACAAAGCAGAAAGAGCAGGAGTTCAGAGACAAAATGTCATGTGAGCTATAAACAGATACTATTTATATTGTTTCTAGTAAGCTATCACGCATGCCATCTTGTTTACAACCAGGCTGACACTGAGCTCTGCATTAACCAGTGGGCTACATGCGGGTCTGAGAAGTGAAGCCAATGCGGACGGGCCTCAATCTTTCATTCTTTCGTGTTTGCCAGATTTGAGCACTTCATTTTATTTCTGGCCAGACTCTAAGAACATGCATATGATTATTTTTGCGTCTCCTCTGGTTGCAAAAAGAAGTCTGATTCTATAGACGTCTATGAGAAAATTAGCCTACTTCTCACTTGATTTATTACCTCAGTAAACATTGTAAGCATGAGTTTATGGTCTCAATCGTTAGTTTCAAGTCTTCTTCAATACAGCATGATGTTCATTTAGTAAATTGTGGTCCCATTTAGAGTCAAATAGACCATAAGGGGATGCTTTAAGGGGTGGCTACCTTGTGATTGACAGGTCGCTACCACGGCGTTGTTCGGTCTTGGAGTTGTCGGTGTCTTCGTCTCACGACTTTAACACTTTCACAGTGTGTTTTCAGTTCATGAAAGTTAATTATAACCTTTTTGGTCGCCTGAAAATGTCTTATTCAGCAATCTGTTGTACTTAGCTCCTTAGAGGCCAGACACACAGCCATCCGAAGTTAAAGATCAAAGTAAGCGCTCTTTATAAATTGAGCTCCATCTTTTCTTGTAAAATGTCCGGTGTTGTCACAAGTTTATTAACCGGCGGGAAAATTTCCATATTGTGACATCCCTACGTCCACTTCTTATATACAGTCTATGGTATTAACATAGCCAATCACACACACACACACACACACAACAGCACCATAATGACCACCTCCACCAGTTCCCCCAGCCCACCACCTATCTCTCCGTCCTTTTCTCCGTCCCTCCCCCGTCCTTACGTTTAGAGGAATCCACAGCTGTTGGGGACATTCTGTCCCTCTGCTTCCGAGCAGCTGGAGTATCAATCTCCGTATGTGTGCATCCATACAGTATGTGTGTGCTTGTGTGTGTGTCCATCCTATACGCGCCAAGATATTAATAGCTTGCAGTTGTTTCCTTTGAGTGTACACAGCAGGTCTTTGTGTTTGCATAAGTAGGATCTGCTTGTGCGACAGTTGAGGTTTGGTGGCTGTACACGTGTATCAGCGCATCAGTGCTGGCGTGTGTCGGTGCCAATGTATTAATAGTGCCCATTTGTTTCTTTTGAAGGAGCACTGTGGCTCTTTGTGCAAGCTGCAGTATATGTAACCGTGCTGGTTTATTTTTAGTGTCACCTGTCAGTAAACACTTGTGTTATTGTATGTAATCACGCAAGTGCACATGTGTTTCGGGACACTGAGTTGCGTTGCTGTTTCTCAACATATTAATAGCATCGCACCACTTGTTTTTATGAGTGTGCGGCATGTGTGTGTGTGCTTATAAGTTTATTAATAGCATTCCCAATTGCCCACACATGCTTCTGTATGTGTATGGCGTGTGTGCAAGTGGCTGTCAATAACTTCAGCCTCATATATATCAGCCGTACTGCAAATGGGTGTGGATAGAGAATGAGTTTGCTACAGCTGACCACTATGAGTGAGCTGATGATATTGGCTTATCCCAGTATTGGCATACATATATATTGCTGGCAGATATGTGAACAGAAATTGCAGTACATAAATGTTTTATTGGGTGCATTTTCAAGTATGTTTGATTAATTTATCTTGATTTAAGTTTAAAGAGGACCTATTATGCTTTTGTGCTTTCCCTTTCCTTTTTGTGTGTTATATAGTTTTTTGTGCATGTAAAAGGTCTGTAAAGTAATAAAGCCCACAGTCCACGCCAAAGGGAGTTACTCTCCCCCACAGAAACACTGCTCCTGAACTGCCTAAAAAACACCTCGCTTTAAGTTTTGCCTTTTCTTCCATAACGTGGTGATGTCACCAAGTAACACATTTGCATAATACCGTAAATTCCGGACTATTAAGCGCACCTGAATATAAGCCGCACCAACTAAATTTAAAAAGAAAAAAAAAAAAGTACATATATAAGCCGCAACTGTCTATAAGCCGCAGGTGTCCACGTTGTAACATGAGATGTTTATACAGAAAGATGGTACAAATAAAGTTTTTTTAATTTTTTTTTAATTAACGAAATGCTTGTTTTCTGAACAATGCCTGTAACAGGGCAGTCACACAGCAGTAACAGGGCAGTAAAACGACAGTAACGTAACATGGCAATAACACTGCTGGTTTGAAAAATAACCAGCCTACTAGCCGTGGACTGTTAGCCTACCAGCAAAGTCACTGATCTCTATGTTCATTTTCCTCCTGCGCACTGAAACCATTGAAGTCGTCTTCTTCAGTGTCGGAGTTGAACAGCCTCAGAATGACTTCATCACACACTTTCTCAGTCTCTCTGTCGTTGTCGCTCTCAGTGTCACTTTCGTCTTGAGGTGAATTTGTGCTGTCCAAAACGAGCAGTGCTTTTTAGCTGGGCCGTTAGCCCGTAAAACTCTATAGATTAGCCGCATCATTGTATAAGCCGCAGGGTTCAAAGCGTGGGAAAAAAGTAGCGGCTTATAGTCCGGAATTTACGGTACATGCCTGGCAGCTAGCTCAGCACGCCCTCAAACAAAGCTGGATAGAGCAGAGCTGGAGCGGAGTCCGAAGAGTTTGATTTGGTTGAAATTTAAGCATGTTAACATGTTTTAGTAGAAATTTTCAGTGAGGTTTACTTAATGTACTATTACATTTACTATTGTTACTATCATGATAAGAACATTTTATTGATAAATGTAAAATATTGTATCCTGAAAAGCTTTCAATTTTTTATAGCTGTAACCAAGTTTGTTTTTTTCATTATGGATTAATGTGCAAAGTATTTTTGTAAATTAATTGTATAATTAGTTTGGTAATTATTTGCTATAACGTGTCAGAAAATACCAACCACAACTCCCCAGAGCACAAAGTGATGACTTTAAATTGCTTGCTTTGCATGTCCAACAGCCCAAACCACAAAGGTATTCAATTTACTGTGACACAAAACGAATAAAAACAGGAAATCCTGACATTTAGGAAACTGGAACCATTCAGTGTTTGGGACTATTCGATTAAACGATTATTCAATCATCAAAATCCAGATTAATTATCTGTCAATCAACTGATCAATGAATCAGCTAATCATTCAACACTTTTTAAAAACACAATGTGAGGAATGCTTGTCAATAAACTCTATAAAGCATACAGCACATCTCATTCTCTTTTTACCCCGAGGCTTATGAAGTAACAACTTGTTATGTCACGACGAAAGCCATACATTCCTACATTTGACTGTCAACAGGATGATTGCACAAGCAAAAACGAGATGCCTTCATCGTCTAATCTTTTTTTTCTCTCAGAGTTACTAGTACATTTTTGTAATGTCCCTGCCACTCTCTCTTCAACCGAAAGTTCAGGGGTCAGACATTTATAAGACTTCTCTTGATGTTGTGTCCCTGAGGGGTCGCCAGCTTACTGCACTGTTGTGTGCGTATATGAGAGTGTCACAAGCTAGCATGCTCTTTAGCGTGATTCTCCAGCTTGATTTCTCACAGCCAAAACAGACTGACAATTGTTGAAATGGTTTCATTTTTTCTCCTGTGGGTTCCAAAGGGTCATCTTTTTCGGAGGGGGAAAACAGAGCTAAATTTGGCGCAGGGAGCTGTCATAAGGTTGGCATGAGACTAAAACTCTGTCTTGGCCAAAAACACACACACACACACAATATGGGTTACTGCTAAAAGAATTGACACTGACTTTTGTGACCTGCTCATTCATAAGGGAGAGTGGCGACACAGTACAATAGTGCTAATAAACCCCCTCATTCAGACAGACCACACACAAATGATCACATTAACATTGCCCTCAATTATGCAAATTATGACCTGACAGGAACACCAGCTGACTTCCTTTATGTACTTCAAAAGAAACAGTGACTGATTCAGTCACTGATCTGTGCACCTAAGATCCTGAGCGAATGTGTCCTTTACGCACCCACCCACACCCACCCACACACACACACATACACGCAGAGAAATACTGCCGTTTATTTGTTTTTCACATGTAACAACCCAATGCCTGGCATAAGGGTGATTTGACTGAGAGAACAGGTTCTCATGCCCATTTCCTGCAGTATATTGCGTATCACAATCTGTTATTGCACACTAGGTTAGAAGGCTATGTACACAGAAGGGCTTCTTTGTTTCAAATACACCCTGCAGTTGGTAAGAATAAGGTTACTGTCTTCTACTAGCCTGCTTTTCCTGCTGGTTTTGATAAAGTTACTGTCTCTGTTTGAACTTTGCTGATTTCCCTAATACTCTCCATCTTTTGCCCTTTTTCTCTCACACAAACAAACACACACAAACACACACACTCGCATGATCCACCAGCAGAGCGATGGTCCTGCTGCTGTTGTTTTTGAGGAGCAGCTTGTATCAGTAGTCAGCTGAGTTGATCTTAAATCAGGAACAGGAAATGTGATCTGGTGCTCTGGCCGGTGCAGAACACTGTCCCTATTGTCAGGGCACTGCTGTGGCTCACACTGGGAAAACACTGGGGACTTTTAAAGGTTATCTGTCCTGGGAAAAGGTTCATATTCACTTTCACAACTAGCCTGCAGCACAAAGGTATACCCAAAAGGGATATGATGGATATGGCTTGATCACTAAATATGACTTTATCTTTGTTGTGTTTCTTATTATGAATATAAAGGCCTATCTGGGGTCAATAGAGGAGCTTTGAATCTCCAACAAGCTTCTGTATCAGTGTTTACTCAACTACGGTAAATCCACTGGCAAATACATTGGAAATAAGTGATGACTCCACTAATGGTGGAGTCATCACTTAGTCATCCATGCAGCATGCAAAGTAAGAACAAATCTATCTACTGAACTTCTGATGACCTCAATTTATTACACTAAAGACATTAAAGACATTCTGACTGTGTGTCCCATCTAGTTACTCGTTCAATCAACCAGCCGATGCACAGAAAATGAATTGGTAACTATTTTGTTAACTGATAAGTAACTTTTTAAGCAATGGAACTGAACATTTTTTGACTGTTGATTGGACAAAATAAGATTTTTATGTCATTTGTAGGAAATTGCATCTGGATTTTTTATCAATAGATGATGAAAATAATTGTTAGATGCCGCCCTAGTCCCATCTCACCAATTAATAGATTAATCGATTAGTCTGTCGACAGAAAATTAATTTACATCTATTTGGATAAGCGATTAAACTTTAAACTGAAAAAGTCATTTATGATAGTAAACTGAATATCATTGAGTTTTGGATGAAACAAGCAATTTGAATATGTCATCTTGGGCTCTGGAAAATTATAATCCAAATTTTTCGCTATTTTCTGATATTTTATAAAAAAAATGATAAATCAATGAATTGGATCAAACAGAGGCATCAAATGCACGTTAGCATTTAATTTTGGGTTCATTGCAATTTGCTGAATAAATTACATTACAGACTTTTTCATAGTCAACGCTCAAAAAAGAAACCCAAAACAACTAGCACACCTCTCCAGCTGCTGCAGTTTGTGTTAAACCACACAGTGAATTGAATGCTCAGCAATGGCTCTAAATAAACATGTTCAGTTTCTGTTATTTAAATAAGGGTTACCCACTAATGCAAAGTGAAATCCAGCTTCATACCTAAACAGCAAGACAAAACAACACTGACTGCTATAGCAACCACATTGCAGTGCAACTGAATTATATGAATCACTAGCGTTATCTTACAACTATCGTGACTCGCAGCTGATGCTGTAGAAGCACAGTGGAGACTTATGTTGACATCAAAATGTCTTGGTGTACAAGAATGTCTAAAAACCCCGCCAACAGAGAGACAAACAGTATTTCCACATCTCCAGTGTTAAGTGGGAATATTTAGCCTTTTCTCTAAGATGATGGTGGTAAAGTTTCACTTGAACCTTCAGCCATATGAGGCCTATTCAGTGTTTATGACTGTGACAAAGGCAAACCCATAGGGCTGTCACAACTTGTGGCGCAAACGGGGTGACGGCCGGCTTGACCGCACGTTACTGCGATGCGATAACGTTTCCCATCCATGACAGAGTTAGCACGCAGCTTCAGCCATGATGTTTAGAGCTGCTTTTCCTGGCAATTTGTGAAACCCAAAATGTTTCCATACTTTACTGTATGTGTAGTGTTTACCACATTGGATTTAAAATGTGATGGTGCAGGTCGTATCCACGGAGAACTTCCGCGGTTTTCGACTTTTTTCATTTTGGCTTGCTGCGGCCGACTGCTGTTTGTTTTGGTTGACGGATACGGAACGGATATGACGTCACGTTACTCAGGCTACAACAATAAAAGCGGTAACTTCCTTGTACCTCCGCATAAACTCGAATGAAGCAAATATATCGCTTCTGGCATTTCAAAATTGTAAAAAGAAAAAAGAAATTGCGATACAAAAGGTACATTTTTTTCACACCCCTAATTTTCAATGTCGAGTGGGAATATTTAGCCTTTTCTCTAAGATGATGGTGGTAAAGTTTCACTTGAACCTTCAGCCATGTGAGGCCTATTCAGTGTTTATGACTGTGACAAAGGCAAACCCATAGGGCTGTCACAACTTGTGGAGCAAACAGGCTTTTGTGATGAACAGTTTGAGTAAGATGACACCAGTCATGTAGCATAAAGGGCTGGTTATAATGATCAGAGTCTTTATGTAGTGATACGCTTTTGTAAACACACACACATGCCTTGATACAGTCACACTGCAGAGACAACCACGCATGCACACAGGTAGATACAGCATGTACCCATTCAAAGCAATAATGATCACTGCTGGTTATCTGACATGATGAGACGAGAAGGAGAGATCTAAAAGGCAAAGAGTAGGTGGTGTCGATTCCTTTGGCATGGCCCACATGAAACTAATGTAATTGTATCCCCGCAACAGCACTTGAGGCTATGACCTCATCCCGTCCAGAGAGGGAACCTGGACACATGAGAACATTATTCCACGCATGGCTGCCGTGTGTGTGTGTGTGTGTTTTCATTTTCAAGGGACTGAAGGGGCTTGGGTGGGATCTGACAATTTTTTACGACTTCTGTCATAATACAGCACACACACTCACACAACACAGCTGCCCACGCCACGGTCCATCAAACAACCAAACATTTGTTGCCTAGTAGTGAATGAGTCAAACTTTTCAATTACGTTATGGGCAGAAATACATGCAGTAGGAAATTCTACACTGTAGCACTCACAATGAGGCCTTAATACTATAATTACATAATTATTTGGCCTATTTAATCATCTCTAAATAGTCACATTGTCAATTAGGATAATTATAGGGCACCTTGAGTTACACACAAGTCAATTAGTCAGGCAGGTAATGAAGTATTTACTAATTCAAGACTGCAGCATCTGACTCTGCAGGTCATGACCTCAGGACACTCTGATTTTGGAAATCATTATGGACATTTTTTTTTTTTTTTAATTGCTGTACTGCATTTCTTCAAATGAAATGAGATACTGCAAATAAAAAAATCTCAGCCAGGTGAGATTTTACACCTGTTGGGTTTGGACGCAAGCCAGAAGTAGGATAACATGGATTTTCCTTTCAAAGGTCTTTTTTATTAACTGTCAATAATCAATAGAACAGTCACTATACAGGGAAAGTTACTTTTGTTTTTCTGAACAACACTCACCCGTGACACAACACATCAATCAATCATACCTGACAACAACAACAACAAACACACAGACAGCCACAGCTGGCCACAAAAGACCTAACTGATTCTCAATCATGGATACATAAAATTCAAATTGTAGAGAATACAACACAGGGAGAGTATCCGCAAATAA
>CAKALG010032787.1:0-13675 GCA_916700815.1 Helicolenus hilgendorfi | reverse complement strand
TGTGTGTGTGTGTGTGTGTGTGTGTGTGTGTGTGTGTGTGTGTGTGTGTGGCCAAAGAGTAGCATTCCAACCCATCACCACAGATTATGTAAGTGCACATCAAACGCTGTCCTCCATTTCTCACTGTTTAGTGTTCCGTCATGGACACACACACACACACACACACACACACACACACACACACACACACACACACACACACACACACACACACACACACACACACACACACACACAGCCTGTTAGAAAATACTGCAGTTGGTGTTGGAGTCAGGGTTCTCCTGAGTGGTGGTCTGTGGTACTGGTGATGACACCAGGTCAGTGGTTCTCAAACTGGCGGGAGCACGGAGACATTTCCAGAGCAAGAAAAGTGGAAAACATTGAGAATATAACATGGCTGGTTTCTTCGTCAAGCGGTTAACGTAATGGCTTTTTGTCTTTCAGACTTGACAAGATATTTACGGAAAGAGCTGAAAGCTGTTTGTGTAATAACTTGCACTTGGTCCACAGAGGGAGCGGCATCACTGTGGTATCACTGAGATGAAAAGTTTAATGATATGAAGCAGGATGATGGATTTTTAAAGTTACACTCAGTGAACACTTTATTAGAAACACTTGTACAATCTAATCCAGTCCAATACAACGGCCCTGCCATAACTATCATCTCTATGTAGCTCATAATGTTTGATTTTAGGTGATTGGCCAGGGGTCAACCTCCGGGTCTGAAAAGTGAAGCCAATGCGGAAGTACTCCTCTGGTTGCAAAAAGTCTGATTGTATAGAAGTCTATGAGAAAATCAGCCTACTTCTTTTCTTGATTTATTACCTCAGTAAACATTGTAAACATGAGTTTATGGTCTCAGTCGCTAGTTTCAAGTCTTCTTCAATACAGCATGATGTTCATTTAGTAAATTATGGTGCAATTTAGAATCAAATAGACCATAAAGCAGGGTATGCTTTAGGGCGTGGCTACCTTCTGATTGACAGGTCGATACCACAGCGTTGTCTGGTCTGGGAGATGTCTGTGTTTTTGTCTTACAACTTTAACCTTTTTACAGTTTGTTTTCAGTTCATGAAAGTTAATTAAGACATTTAAATAATAAACGTCTTATTCAACGTTTGGTTGTACTTAGCTCCACCCTCTCGTGACACTTCTGGTTGCAAAAAAACAAGATGGCAAAAGCCAAAATGCTGAACTCGAAGCTTCAAAACGGCAGATCACAAACCAATTGGTGATGTCACGGTGACTACGTCCACTTCTTATATACAGTCTACGTGATTGGCAGATAGCTTTAAATATTATGATACAAAAGAGCAAAAATCCAGAACTCCACAGGAGTCAAAGTTGACTTGCGTCCTTTGGTTTTTACTTCCATAAGCCTTTTCTTTTTTAATCAAAAGAACCAGATGTTTTCTAACACAGTCAGACAAGCAGGAGAGTTTTATGTTCATCGTCTGTGAACAAAATCAATGAGACATGTGGGCCTGAAATCACTCCAACTACTTCAGAACTACTTTCAATGCATATATGTATCCCTTAAAGCGTGAGGAAAACTGTAGGCTCAAAACTCAGACAATTATTATCCCAAATACAAATCAGAAAAATTAAAACAATAAGAGTAACAAAGCCCATTAATATTAGCTTTTCTTGTTTCACATTATTTTTTGACAGAACTAGGGCTCAGTACGTTTTATCAACGTGGTTCTTATTTCTCTGTAAAACTGACACTGCATTCATTATTCATTCATTCATACAGATATTTACAGTGTACTCCACCTGTGGACATACAGGCAAACAACTCAAACCATTTCAAAATTGTACAATCTTTCATAAAAACCTGTCTTAGAACATGTAAAAGCACATTTTCTTTTGCATTTCTGAGTAGCCTAATGTATTCAGCGGGGGCACTGACTGAGACTTCGCCAAGGGCACCAAAACATCCGGGACCGTCACTGTGAACACTACAGGGTTCTGTTGGTTTGATATCCGTTTGTACCTCAGAGCCTCTGTGGTGTCTGTGAGTCTCTGTAGCTCCCTCAGGAACTAAACCCCGGAACTAAATCAGGAACTAGCGTCAGGACTCATTAACTCTTCATTAAATAGACTCAATAAACAAGAGATAAACTCAGGGACCGAACGTCGCTTTTAGCACATTCATGTTTGTGGTAAATTAGACTGATAGAGGATTAATAAATGTTGTTTTTATTGGGTGCTACAAGACAACAGCAGAATTATTGTGTTATGTTTTTTGTTTACTGTTGTTTCCTGTCAAAATACTTAAGAAGCTTTCTGGAAATTTGAAAAAAATGCTTTGAGGAGCCTAATTCCTAATTTGTGTCTTTGTCTGTTAACCTCTACTCTCCTCTGATATTTTCTGTTTCAAACTGTATTTTAGATTTTTTTTAATGTTCCTTATATCAGGTTTCCCACTGTGCTTTATCAGTGTGTGTGTGTGTGTGTGTGTGTGTGTGTGTGTGTGTGTTATCTCAAACAAACCAGGACAACAAATGCCCCCTCTCTGTGTTCACTAATTATCCGTCTGTTCATCGACCAGAAGTCGAGTCATTATTACAATGAGACAACAGAGAAATAAAATGAAATAAACTGCCCACAGACCTCAGCACATTACGGTTTGTTGTACGTTATTACACAAATAGTTGGTGAAGTCATTGTGATGGAGCGTGCTAATTATAGACAATGAGATTGCTTAATTATACAGGCACTAAGAAGGGGGAGTGTCGAGTATTTCATTAAAACAGAGCGAATAGGTGCATAATTCTACATGAATGATTTGTATTCCCAATTAAAGCAACAGAATTGGTTAGCTTATTGTTAATGGGAATAACGGTGGTGCTGTGTAAATAATAATAATTAAACATTAAGCTTAATAACTGCCATTTATCTCATGTCGTATGAGGTCAATATTACAGTTTTCTGGCTGCTCTTCAATCCCTGATTTGTTTTCCCTTTTTTAGATGAAAACTATTTTCGCTCTTCACTTTACCTTTTTCTCTTTCTCACTAAAATATTGGCAATATTTGTCAAAACATGTCCATTGCTGTATATATTTGTCCATTTGTCAGCAGTGGAAGACAATGTGTGTAAGAGGCAGGAAGGGTACTATGAACTAGAGATGTGCAGGTATCCTAGTTTTACTACAGTATATACCGGGCTGAAACACAGATGAAAACAATACATCAACCATTTCTATTACCGTGATTATTGCTGTTACACTGTGACTACAACGCAGTGCCTCTGCCTCTATTAGCAGTCGTATTTTGATTAGCCACAACAGACCGCCTTTTTACCAGTCAAACAAAGAGACATCAGTCACTGCAGGACCGGCGAATCAGCCTCCTGGTCTGTCGAGCTCCAGCTACTCTGACCAGGACTATGACCATTGCTGAGCTAATAATATTACTTATTTATTAACTAAACTAAAACTATATGATTAATTGTGGCGGCTGCGGCTCAGAGATAGAGCGGGTCGTCCACCAATCGGAAAGTCAGCGGTTCGATCCCGATTCTCCACATGTCAAAGTGTCCTTTGGTAAGATACTGAATCCCAAATTGCTCCCGAAGGCTGTGCCATCGGTGTGTGAATGAGTATTTAGATCCTAGATAGATAGATTAGATCCTGATGGACACCTTACATGGCAGCCATCCGTGTATGAATGTATGTGTGAATGGGTGAATGCTGACATAGTGTAAAGTACTTAGAGTGGTCGGAAAACTAGGAAGGCGCTATATAAATGCAAGTCCATTTACTAGACAAGGCAGTTGTATTTATATAGCCCATTTCCAACAGAGAGGCAATTCAAAATGATTTACATAGGCAAACACAATTGACATTCAAAAACAATACGCAATAAAAAACAGAGTAAAATCAATTAAGACGGAATAAAAAAGCATTTTGAGATTTAAAACGTTTGATCAAATTAAATTAAAAAGTAATAGATTGGAGAAATACAGTTAGAGTGCAGTAATAAGTTGTAGTAGTTAGTCGACCTACTGAAGCGTGGCTAGTTTATGGGTGCTGAGTCGTAACGTTAAGTGAGAGAGGGCATGCATTTTACATGACTGACAATGACATGACATGACATGACATGGCATCATTCCTCACGGGTCAGCATTAAACTCTGGCTGTGGTAGATGTTAGTAGTAATGTGGAGATGGTGTGGAGACGCCCGGTGAGTGGTGCTAGTGGCTTGTAAGAGCTCAATGGACTGCGGTCCATTGCTATTATGTTTTTGTGTTGTGCCTTTTAACTATTAATAGCCAGCAGAAAACACTTACTACAAAGTCATTATAGACAGTCTTATAGATAAGTGGATCGTAAACTCTGCACACTGGGATTCAATTCATGAACTTTACCTGATGAACTGAGTACAAGTGTGCAGGGTTTTCTGGTTCTTTATCTCTAACTATGAACACCCAAAACAAATCAGAATAGGTAGAACTTCAGAGAATTTAAGAAAATTAGATATTGAACCGTGTCCTAATTGGATGTTACGCGAGCAAAATGAGCTTGATTACATTGTTTTCTGTTGGAGTGTCCTAACTGGCCGCAAGCAACGCAGCACGACGCAACGTATTGAGCTGAACTTTTGTTGGATGCCCTGTCCCTATTTGTCCTGTCACTTGCGTTGAAAATGCCGAACAATGGACGAGGAACAGCTGATTAGTTTAGATCAAATGAGCCTTCAGGGCCGCCAACAGCGGGAGAAAACCCAGTCAATTGACCTGGATGTAGATGAGGATATTAACTTGATTACTGTCACTTTGAGCACAAGCATTGACACCCGCAGGTATATACTATATGTAGTTTCCAGCAGAGAAACATTATTACGAGCTACTTGGTGTCAAGAAATGTAACAGCCACCTCACTAATGGTTAAAACAAAACACAAACCCACGGCACAAAAGTGACAACTATGGGAACTATGGGAACTGTGAGCCGTCACCATAGTATTTCAGTATGAAGCCTCGTTTTGATCCAATCCCATTTGCTGTTTGTGTGTTGTTTTTTTTAATCTAGCTCAATGGGTAAAAAAGAGAGTAAGAGAAGCATCCGAACTAGTGTGGCGTCCACAACAGTACATTGCTTAGCTTCCATATTGGTACTCCAAACTGGGAGCTGCTGACCTCCATCTAAGGTACTGTATGTAATGTAATACACTTACCATAAGGTATATATACTGTACATGTAGCAGCGTCATCATGCAGAAACCTATGTCAGGTCACATACGAAAACATTTTTAGAAGGGATTGAGAAAATAGCATTTTGACGCTAAAACGTAGGTACTTTGACAAAAATTTGAATGTTCGGATTTGAATACATAAGGAACACTGGGAAGCTACAGAATGATAAAAAAAACAAAACTAAAAAAAATAATAATAATGGACCGGCCCTTTAAACTGCATTGAAGGTCATTACTCTCTTAAACTTGAAACAACCAACCTGCTTTAGTTTATAGCGTATTTGATGGTTGTTGCCATTTACCGTGATATTTTGGGCCGCAATAATCGTAGCATGAAAACATGACCCCTATTATGGGAAGAGTAGAAGAAGAGGGGAATTATGAAAGAAAGAACTACACAATTTTGGGTGGAGTTACACAAACATAACACACCTTTATAGTTTGTTAACTCCACCACCACCACCACCACCACCACCACACCCACTTCAGTCCAAAGGTGAGCATTCCTATCTTTAGACCTTAATGGTACACACACAGATAACACACACACCTTTTCATGCCTCTCATGTGACTCAGTGTGTATGTGGCTGTTATGCTTTAACAAGCAAGTGTTTGGTTAACGCAGACTAATACACACACGCTCCACTAGATCTGCCACACTGTTACTTCGCACTTTGCTTGACACGTAGCATTAGATATTAGATATATTGTTTGTTCGAGAGAGAGAGGGAGAGAAGGGAAATGATTTTCAAAGGCACGGCACAACACGGAGAGAGAGACAGCTGATCTTCATCTCGTACTGAACACGCTGCTTCCTGTTTTAATCGTTTTTCAATCAATCAATTTTCAATCCCTAAACTCTCTTCCTGTCAGAGTCTGGGTTTGTAATCCTGTAAACACTTACGTTGATGGAGATGTTATCGAGCTGTGCTACAGTCACACAGATCAGGGCCCTGTTTTTCAAATGTGGCTTAACTAATTCAGGATAACATGCCGTTAAATATTCCTGTTTATTCTCATCCAGCTAATTTGGTTCTTTGAAAGCAGTTTGAGGGTTGATTTGTTTATCCTGGATTAAGTGATGTTGGATTACAGTGCACTCTTATTTTGAAATAAAGGCCAAGCGAGTAAAGACTTGAAACCATGACCAGCATTCATATGATTGACTGATTGCTGATCATGTGATTGCAGTTACATCGGGTAGGTGTTGGGAACCCTTCCAGCATCTCAAACTATATTTTGTTGTTTGTTTTATCATGTACACTACCATGTATGGATATGTTTGATGATGACACGAAACGGAAAAATCCTACACACAATGGCGCCTTAAAGTGGCAGTACGCAGTATATTTTTGGCATCATTGGGCAGAAATGCCTTAATTACCTTTCAGCATATTGTAATTCAAGTGTTCTGAGAGAAAACTAGACTTCTGCACCTCCTCGTGGCTCTGTTTTCAGGCTTTAAAAAACCTAGCCAGTGACGGGAGACTTTGACCAATCACAGGTATTTTTATATTGAGAGTGTTCCTATTGGCTGTGTTCCGGTCATGTGACCGGAGCACAGCCACAGTTTTTTTCAGGTTACCTGTTTCATGTACTACTGTCACGATATAGCGACCGTTTTATAGAAATAACTTTTTTTAAATCATATTTGTTCCAATCTCACCTACTTCATCTTTAATGCGCAGCTGGAATTGAACATGTTTTTGAAAGGCTAAATGCCAACAAATATGGATTGAAGCAGAATATTTCACTAGATAAAAACATGTTGTGAATTTTGGAAATTATTACATTTATCTTTTCAATAAATTTTGACTTTTGGACTTTACAACTCTGGAGTTCTTGGAAATGTTTGGATGACACAGGTTGTAAACGATCCTACGCAGCCACCATTAGAATCTAATTCTACAAACAGTGTAATACTAATAATATTAGTGCAGCCTAAACCTTATCTGCAACTGTGCAGAAATACTTGGTTTAAACAGAAATTAAAGTACACTGCGCAGCATTCGTATGTTCTTTTAGAATTTGAATGTCAACGTTATGAATGAAGCTCCGAACTATTCAGCACAACCCTATTTCATATTCCGTTTACTGATTAGGAAGGCACTCCATTTACTATTTGTTGCTGTCCATTGACGAAGGATGCTGAATTAATGTTACCATGGTGGCACATTGTGAAGGGCCTCCAAAACATCCGTAGCCCCAGGGCCTAAAGTAATAATGTAGCCTATTACCGGTATTAAGCTGGATGTTGTTGTTTTTCAGGCCTGTTGACTGGTCTTTGAAATGCGTGCTAATCACAGTTTTATGGTGTGTTGTATCGGTAAACCAAAAAAAACATGAATTAATCTCTCTATCTCTCTCTTGCTCCCTCAGTTCGCTCGCTGAGTAGACTGTAGAAAGACCTCTTTGCAAATAGATGTTATTCAGTGTGAAGGGTTTGTTTAGTACCTGGAGAACAAAACGCTGTACGATGGTTCAGCCAGACTGACAACTGAAAGGGCAGGAAGAGACAAAGATCCCTCTGAGCATTCGTTCAATAAGAATCATCATCAAAATGTGTGCAGATTTAAATGGGAACAGGTTCCTGTTTCAGTCTCAAGTGCACAATAATGCAGCATATAAATGGCTGGAATTAACAGGCAACACGTTGCTTTAGAAATAAAAGGTTAGTCTAGGGGTTAGCACTATTGGACTATCAGCTGAACATACTATGGACTGACAATCACAGTTGAAACCTATAACCTATTATATATATAATACATGTACCTATGTAAAACGCCTGGGTCATGACCCAGCTAACTGTCAATAAGCCTGCACTTCTTCAGGATTGGGTTTAAGGACTTGTTGCCCTGACAACAGTTCCAGATGAATTTCAAGCCAGCTTCGAAACCCCCCAAAATCATGTCAACTCATAAACAATCTAATCTGGATAACTTGGTTATCTACGTATGGAGAACACGGCCCAGGGCCAACATAGCTGCAGTCAACAGTTTTCTATCACAAATACTCATAATATAGCACAATGGTTCCCAACCCTTTTCTTTAAGGAACCCCTTTTCTATCATTGAGTAAACTGACCACTCCTGACTAAGTGATATATTTTATGGATATTTCATATTATATTCAATGCATGACAATAACAGTATAAAACAACTGATAAACTGTACAATTAACCCAAATAGTTAACGCAAGAACTGCAGGAAGTTTGTGTAAAACGAGCAATTTGGATGAATTTTGAGCCGATTATTTCCTGTGAATATTGCATCAATACAGTTCTCTGTACTATGCATTGTTTTAATTTTTAACAACCATACATACTTAATAGGCTTCTTTTTTGACAAATTCAGAATTTTCTTCTCCCTGACGCTTGGCCATTGTTCTATCAGCTCATTAGTTGTTTTCACTGCATATTTTTCTAATGCAGGACGAGGTTGTTTAGGGAGGGAAGGCTCTGTGAATATAACTTCTCTTCAGGTCTTCACCGGTCTTGTTCATACTTAAATCATAATACAAACTTCAAAAATAACAATTTAATTTAGATTTCTTCACAGACATGAATGAAATGCTGAGATATTGGCCCACTGCATATTTTTAAAATAAGTTGTCTTACACCCCTTAAAATCAAGAATACCTCGCAACCCCCTGTGAAGCTTTGGAAACCCCTACATGTGATATAGTAGATCACATGTAACCAAAACTAAAATACACTTTCAACAAAAGCTGAGCACTTTTCCTTGTCTCTTTATCTTTTGAATGAGCTGAAGTGCTCAAATGAAAGAAGTAGAAACAGAGACAGGTGAGTACAGACAGCGCAGGTACAGATGATGATGGGAGGTTCTCTACAATGTTGACTATCATCACAACTACAAACAAGCGGTTGGCTGTCCATGAAAACCATCTCTGATTGGTCAGACCGCAGCCCTCCCCCACTGAGTTTACTAAGTGGAGGTTTACACATCAATACATTAAAACAGGATGAGATAGAGATAATTGATTACCATTTGTTTACACCAACCAATTTACGGAACCAGCTTTCCAATAGATTAAACAGGAAGAGTATTGATTTCGGTCGACAAATCTGACATTTTTGGTAATCATGTAGAGATATATATTTCATAGAAAATATATACACCACGACCTCAAATTACAAAACATCATGGCTTAAAGTGTGAACTACTGTATATGACCAAATACACTTTGGTTAGGTGGTATTTTTTAACATTTCCGTCCAACTCTAAACTACCTATGAATACTACTAATGCTGAAACACACATCTCTATCTGCACATGTATGAAGATGAATAAAATTAACTCATGCCTACATTTAAAAGAGCTTATCAGGTAAGTTTAATATACCATTGGACCCATAAAAAAAAATGCTATTTTTGGATATTATGTTACAGCTCACGATGCAGTGGCTTCCTGTTTACATAGCTGATTGCTTTTGATTGGACGGTGCTGTAGATGTTACCGAGCAACCGATTTACACATTATTAAAGTCTTTACTGGCTGAGAAATTTGATGGAATCTGATTTTAATGAATCACAAGTTTGAGTCCAGCTAGTAAGGAACATAAATACAGAACGTGATTCTGTGTAACTCTGTGGTTCTGAAGTGAAGTGGAACGACGCTGCAGACAGAGTTAGTGCCACGTGATGAGCACAAGTTTCACTTTTCCACCCCACAGAGAGAAAGCCTCAATGAGAACCTGTATTGAGTTAGACAGAAAGTGATGTCAGGACTTTAGCTGACTCTATATATAGAGGAAGCATCTATGCAGCCATAAGGGAAACCGAATGTGTGTGTGCGAGAGACACTGTGTCTGCTCTTTGTCCATCTTATCTGTTTGTTATTGACTCCAGATGAAATTATGATGCAGCCACCATGTTGCCAGCCACTCAGCTTATATGTGTGTGAGACACAATAAGCCTGTGAGTGTGTGTGTGTGTGTGTGTGTGTGTGTATGTGTGTGTGTGTGTGCAGAAAATGGCCAATAAAAAGGAGAGTGAGCAGAAGTGATTTATGTGTGTGGGGGTGAACCAGGAGAGGGGACGGTGTGTAATCCTGGACCTGGTGTGTCTGGCTTCGTCTGTGCTGCTTTTCTTTCGTCACAGGATTTCTAATTTATACTGAAATGATTCAAAATCATTTATGTCGTTTAAACATTTCACATTTTGTTATAAAACAAAACCCACAGGCATCCTGTCTCACGCTGTGTTCATATCATGCAGAGATGGAAAGAGTCCCATGTTTATGACTTGTGGATGTTTATCGTCATTGGATTTTCCTTCCATACTCTGATATGAATGTGGAGCAGAGGCTGGCGGAAAAGTCGAGGAAGAAGAAATTTATTTCTATTGTTTTGGTGTTTCAGCTTGGATATGAAACCTTTTGAAAAACACCTGAAAACATAAAAATGTGCGCTCGTCATTTCACATGTAAACAGTTTTCAAAAATAATCCGCCTCAGCGAGGACATGATGTGTGTTTTGGCAGAGCGCACGGCGCTCTTGTCAGGATTACATTCGGTTAAACTAAACAAAACCAAGAAGCAGAATGACTCACACTGACTAACACCGCATCCACCATGTTGTTATTATTAGGGAATCAGATGTATATTAACACAGCAGGCTGAGTAAAATGTTTACATGCTAGATGCTTCATTTAAAGGAACAGTGTGTAGGATTTCAGGGGATCTATCAGCAGAAATGGAATATAATATTCATAACTATGTTTTCATTAGTGTATAGTAGTATAGTATCGTTGTGTTTTTATTAGCTTAGAATGAGCCCTTCATATCTACATAGGGAGCGGGTCTTCTCCACAGAGTCCTGCATGTTGCTCCGCCATGTTTCTACAGTAGCACAGAACGGACAAACCAAACACTGAATTTAGAGGGAGCCTTTCACGTTTTTATGTTACCTGAAGGCCACTCTAGTTAGCTGACACGCTTGCAAAGCTGCAGTAACATGAGCCACAGAGTGCAAAACCGTGGTACCGCCAGCCGACGTCCGGTGTTATTATGGTAATGATGAACTCTGAGCGAGGCGAACAACGTTACCCCGGTTTTGCCCTCGGCGACCCACGTTACCATCATCTTGAAAAAAGAGGAGTGAGCTAAGGGGTACTCAGCTGGTTGCAATCTGCAACCCCACCACTAGATGCCACTAAATCATACACACTGTACCTTTATACATTTTAAAAAGGCTTTTTGCTTTAGTTTAAGGCCAAAATCCTCACGAGTATGGTATCAGTCGGCTGCTATCAATAATCCAATATTCAAAACTAATCAAACACCAGAGAACATCTTACAGTAGAGACTGGGGTTACCATCTCCCCCCATATACAACCACCAGTTATCATGTGACTGAAGCTCCACACTTGATAGGTTGTGGGATGTGGTCAAAAGCTCTGGAAAAAGCTATTAAGTGGGCCGTGAGTGAAGTTTTCTGTATGTAAAAGAAGTTCTAATTTGTTGAAGCTTGTTCATTCAGAAGTGTATATTACACCTTTTCAGTTATAGCTTTAAAAATGTGTGAAACTTTCTGTTTGCAGATTTTTATGGTTCTCAGTGAATTTATTGACCAAAATAATTGTATTAATATGTTGACGCAATAATCTTAGCTCAAAATTAAAAAAAATTCTGCTTTTGAAAAATTGTCTTGCAATCTAGCAAAAAAAGAAAGGGGTGATCAGTTTTGCATTTTACTTTGGAAGGTATATGTGTGACAGTGGTTAGCTAGCAGTTTTCCACCAGTGTATTGGGGCCACAACCAGAGGCGGACAGGAAATAGTCTGGCTAGAGTTGTAAATATAAACTGTGTGAGCTTCTATGACTAGCAGACTAACAACAGCGTTCCACAAAGTTGTAAATTATACAGCCTCTTATCAAACACTTCTCTGTCATTGAACTCAGCCTCCCTCTCGCTCTGCTGCTGGGATTATTTCATCATTCAGCTATAAAGCTAGAACATGAACAGACAACATCCCCTGAATGAAAGGCCAGACACACCTCCTGCCTCCAACTGGGTGGACGTTGGACACGGATACGATTTCACATGTCAATGCTTGAACTCTGAAGGGTTAACATTCAAGGGTATTTTGGCCCTGAATTCAGCCTGTCAGACAGTCCCACTCACCAACTTTAAAATCACAGTGCAGCTGCAGCCACTGACATATTTCTGTTTTGACACTGCATAAATGTTAAAAAAATACACTTGACTGAGGAAACACACGACCGGTTTCAGTTCATGAAAGAGATTCTTCATTATCTTCCATCAGACCATCCCCTCTGTTGAGCTGCTGCTATCCTCCCTCTTCTTCCTCCTCTCTGCTCTCTGCCTCTGCAGACACACCTGCTCTGCATACTAAAGCAGCAGCCTGCACCTCCCTCCTCCACACACACACAGTCCCACTATGCAAACTCGCCGCTGGCCACACCCTCCACACAGAGGGAACTTTTTTTCTTGTTGCACCCAGCAACAGATCACACTCACACACACACACACACACAATCCCATTGAATCATGTCAAAGGGACTTCACACAGACATTTCTACATGCAGGGCACGTCAAACAGCCGACACTGAGCCGGTGTGTGAGTGTGTTCGGTCTAGACGACGGTGTGTGTGTGTGTAAGACTGAGAGAGTGTCGCAGCATGCCAGACAGAGTAACAAGAGAGCGAGAGAGGCCAGGAATGCAGGAGACCACACCCATATCTGCAGTCATGTGACCGGGGTGGAAAAAGGAAATCCCCACACTGCAGAGAGACTGAGAGGCAGGGGTCTGGACTCACTGTGGAGCATCACACACACTAACACACACCAACACACACTGCTCTTTGTCTCGGTTCAGTTTGTGTCAATAATGCTCATTGTATGGACAATTACCGAGGATCATCTAACAATTTTGCACATGACCCACACACACTCGTATCTGAAAATGATGCACAATCAGAAATCAGTTTACCCAGCCAGTTAAACTAGGAGGAGACATTGCACAAGAAAAAAAGATGGATTTTAACCCTGGAGTTTAAAATGTCACACTCCAGAAATTGCCGTTTATTCCAAAGAAGGGGAGCTCAATGAGCCTCTAAAGATTTTTCATTAAAGGTAATAAATGCAAGTTTGGGAGCATTTCTATTGCCTCCACACAGCTCTCAACATGGCGACAACTGAGCTGGTGGGGTCGTATAACCCGCAAATTGTGAAATCTGATCTGAGATCTGCCAAAACTTGGAAAAACTCTCATCCTTATCCTAACCTTGACGATTCGAGATCAATGCCTAACCATAACCATCTCGCGAGAGTTTCCCCAACTTGCGGGTTACCTTCTAGACACTACTAGTTGGTGGCTCCTAGCTAGCTGTGCTAACAGCGCTAACGGGGAAAACAAAGGCATTATTCCTGACTAAGCTAAAAGCGTTAACCTGGGGGCGAGCCAGAGGGTGGGTGCTACGCTTCCGCGACAAC
>CAKALG010032776.1:0-13291 GCA_916700815.1 Helicolenus hilgendorfi | reverse complement strand
CCCCCAGGAAGAGCTGGAAAATGTTGCTGGGGAGAGGGACGTCTGGAATTCCCTGCTAAGCTGCTGCCCCCGCGACCCGAACCCCGGATAAGCAGAAGAAAATGGATGGATGGTATAAAAAGATGCTCAAGACATTTAGAATATTTCTATTTGATGGAGTGGTGTAGCCATAAAATGTAGAGTCTTAAAGTTTGAATATTTAGTTCAGTGTAAACTTCAGGGACGATCTGATGATACAGAATATATATGATTCTTTCAGAAAGTGTGGAATACAACTTTGACAACCTTAAAGCTCCTTAAGAGGAAAAAAACTGCAGGTTAACCTTCAAATAGATATAATTCAATGTAACGATTCATCTGTGTGGTTGTACGGGGGTGAAATGATCAGAACTTACAACAAACAAACAAAAATGTTTCTTGTGTTTCACAGCAGCAGTATATGATACAGACTTTTCCTTGAAGTGCTCCAGATTTCTTTCCTGACGCTTGAATATTTAATATAGACTGAGAGGATGGGATTCAATTTAGAAATGAATGTACATCTGCGGCTCCTGCTGCATTTCTGTATGACACTCTCGTGTGTTAGATTAGCAGCTCAGCATCAGTTGGCGCTGTTAAAGCAGCAAAGCGTGTTAATCATACCATCCATTTTAAGGCCAGCTGCCCAGCAAGTGTACTCGACAGTGAACTGAAAGCTGACCCTGACCTCTGGCAGTCTAATAAACACACAGACAGCTCACACATCTCACTGCTTAGATACACTAATACCCAGGAGCAACAGAATTCACACCGGCCACCACATTTCTATGCTGCTGCGCTGTAACCAGTGGGATTAAATGGGTTAATACAGATTGCAAGTCTTCAGCTACATGAATGTGTAACAGTCCCTTACAAAAGAGCACATGTGAAACACATTTTGCATGTTAATTACATGCTGAACACCATTTCACATGTGAAAATGAAAACGCATATAGGTCTGGTACATGTGATTTAAGAGGAAATGCATGAATTCACATATATAGGTGCATGGTTTTTAAACATGTCGTATGTGGAAATCATTTTTAGATATATCACATATGAAATGCAAACCCTCATATGAGAAAGCACGACTTTTACATTTACATATAATACATTTACACACGTGAATCTGTCTCTATGTGTCAGCCCTGTGATAGAGAGAGATGGAAATTTACATATAGACACACTTGGTTAATCGTATGGAACAGCATGATGAATTCACACTTTATCGTCCCCGTTCAAATTGTTAGAAACTGTATGAAAACATTTCAGTTGTAACATCCCATTTTATATATATATATTATATCATATGTTAATATAATATGTTTTCATTTGTAAGGGACTGAAGCTACAAAGCCCCAGCCTGATGTGATCTTTACTGTGTGTGTGGTTGCTGTGGGCTGCCCTCATGGACTGGTACCAAAACCAAAGGCACCTTGCAGAGCAGCAGCCTGGCGTTGCTGAGAGGCGTTCTGATGCCCTCTATCATCACAGTCCGCCTCACCTCCACAACACTGGCCTGTACCGCATGACGTCAGCCTGCCTACAGATTATTTTCCCCATGTTTTTCCTTTTAATCCTCCTTCCAGCTTTTCATCCAAAGAGCCAGTCATTTGCTCTGGTCTCCCCACACACACACACACACACACACACACACACACACACAGCACACACACACACCACACACGAACACAAACAATGTGGCGGAGAGATTAACACATATCAGAATAACATTGAAACGATAAAAAAAGCAGCACTCGGACATGATAACTGATTCATAATGTCCTCTGTAAATAACAGAAAGCAATCATTTAACTGAGGGTAAAGCATATTTAGGAATGAGATTAAGGTTAGTGAAATGAGATATTGAGGAGTGATATCTCTGTCCAGCTCAGCTTATAGGTTTGGCTGTGTGGACTATGACTGCTTTTGCCCTACTTTAATGTGACAAACATAGAAAGGACAATTCAACAGCTTATCCCTTTACAGAGGGCTGTGAACTGTTAAGTGTTTGATATTCCATGCCTTGTGTTGTCTTTGTTGGAGGAGATAAAGCTGTCTTACGCAGCCAAGTCGCTCTCCTCCTGCTGTCAGATAAAAGCCTCCACACTCCCAACACATCAGCAGCAAGTTGAAAGCCTACAAAAAACTGGCGCTATGCATTAGGAATAGTGGACGTCAGGCAAAACAAAAGCTGCTTTTAGGGGGAAATACAGGAGGTGGTTCACCCCGTCTTTGATCAGAGCTCAGTTCTATATTCAGGGCAACTACATCTGTCATCTGGCTAACAAGCTGCCAAACTGCAGGGCCAAAATCCCACCTGAAAGAGAACGAATTCCTTTCATCTCAGGAACATCAGGAACTTTCTGATTTTCTTCTGAAAATTCTGCCACGTACCCTGACCAGACAAACAGTGCAACTGACATATTTAGTTAGATGTTCAGGTCAATGTCATGTCTTTGCGTTACAATAAGTGCAGAGCTGAACACAGGAAGAACTGGAAGCAGGGGGAAACTTGATTCTTTCAAGTTCAAAAATACACCTACAACACCTCTAAAGCTCACTGATTAACATGGTGGATCTGTTTGTTTAAGCTGTACACAGACAGAAATGTAACAAGACCCAGGGGCGAATTCACAAAAGGATTGTGCAAGTTTTGCGGTCACTAAACCTGCAAAAATAATTTTAAAAAAAGTGTAATTCTCAAAGCACTCTCGAAGGGTGAAATGCATCTTTAACTACGCTGCCAAGCAAATTGCATCACGGTGTTCCTGTTCTCTTTGCACATATTTAAATGAGCTATTTATGCAGACATTTGGCACAAAATTGGCCCCTTTTGATGCAAATGAGCCTCATTGCAAAACCAGTCCAAATCAAAAAGATCATAGCGTCTTCAGAGAGTTGGTGGTTACTGAAGCGCGTTTATAAGGGGTGTCACGCCCAGACTTTCCAGTGATCATGTCCAACGCGCTCTCATCCCAACTCGTCATATACTGGCGCTTTGTCAGACCCGTCAGCGTCTCTCTTTTCGGTCGCAGTAAAGACATGCTTAATGTTGTCATGTAAACAAAAACACGTGGTTAGGTTCAGGCAATAAAACTACTTTGCTTAGGTTTAGGCAAAAACAACATGGTTGGGCTTAAAACTAGTACATTTGTACAGTGAAAATGACACTGAACGTTGTTAACACGGGACATGAACAAACAGCTGATTCTAATGTGACGTATGGGACACAAACTACAGTCCCCTGGAGGACAGCCCTGAGTTTGTTGGACAAATTATTGGATGATATATATATGATATTATATATTATGAAATGTTGAGAGCAATCTACCCTTAAACAAAAGTTTATTCAAGTATGCAATTAGTATACTTCTTTAAACCTAATATAAGAGAGTATGCTTTCAGTTTACTTTTTATGTACTTATCCAACACTTAACAAAATTATACTTGGCTTATACCGACAAGTGTACAGAAAAGTCCAAGTATACTTGGCTTGTACTGAAAGTTTACAGAAAAGTATATTTGGCTAAGTACTATAAGGTCACTTAAAGAAAACTTACAAGTTTACTTGCAGTAAAAACGATTAAACTAGTAGTTAAGGAGAGTATACTTTAAAGTGTTCATTCATTAGTACACAATTTCACTAGTAAAATAACAGTATACCTATACGTTAACTTGTAGTATAGTTCATATTATAGTTGCAGTACAAAATACAACTTGGATGTAAACTAGTTGTGGACTCAAAGTTTACTACTCTTACATTTAAAGTATACTTAAAAGTATACTTTTATAAACTAAAACTTCAAGTAGTACACTTACAAGTATACTACTAGTACATTGATATTAGTATACTTATTACATAAAATATACTTTGGATTATACTTGAACTATACTCAAGTTTACTTCATGAAATAAACTTGAAATATACTTCTTTTTTGTAACGATATTAAGCAAGGACTCTGTGGGAGAGAATTATTACATTACACATACAATTAAGGCAAAAGCAAGAAACAAAATACTTTTATTAAGAAAACACGGGGATGTTAAAAGGTCATGCAATTAGAATTTAGAGTCACTGTGTATTTAAAA
The DNA here is from genome assembly GCA_916700815.1 of Helicolenus hilgendorfi. Taxonomy (NCBI): domain Eukaryota; kingdom Metazoa; phylum Chordata; class Actinopteri; order Perciformes; family Sebastidae; genus Helicolenus; species Helicolenus hilgendorfi. The sequence goes on along the minus strand of CAKALG010032776.1, from coordinate 9,181 downwards.
GGGTGGAGGGAAAATTACAAACATCCCCAACTGAAAATTAACTGGAGCAAATAATGTGGATTAATCAGTTAAACCTCAGTTACAGGTTAAAAGGAGGCCTGAAACGACAACAGCAAAGTTGTATACATTTATTAAATATATATTTTTTAATAAATAGTACTATTGGGCTTTTTTATTATTATTTATTGAATTCCTTTTTTTCTATTTTTCTTCAACAAATGTCAATGTAAAATCTTTCCCACTATTTGTAGTTGTAAAAGGCAGGATACTGGCACTGTTCACTGTGTCAGTGTTCCACACATACTATCGGTGAAGGGCTCCACGCTGCACGAGCTCTGTGGTTTCTTGCAGGGGGAAGATAGCTTTATTCATAATCCAAAATTTAGACAGTGGCTCCAAAGATCATAGACAGAAAATCTGTGAATTCTGCTTTGGGATTAAAATCCATGCACTTTGTGGTTTTGAACAGCCACAAGCATTTAATCATTTTAAAGTACAGATTACCTTGAGCAATATGGGTCAGACAATGGGTTTTTTTTATCCCCGAGGGGAAAAATCTCCAAACAGCATTAGGTAACTTAGATGACAACTCTCCTGCTCTGAAGCCACACCACCAGGATGCATGCAATATTCCCCTTTGAAACGATTTTCTTTTGCTTTAGATTAATACTTAATACATCAACAGGAGCCGAGAGATTGAGGCAGCCGCTGATTTGTGTTTATTTCATCATGGTCAAATGATCTTGTTAGAGGGCCCTGGAGCAAAAATCCCCCCTTACTGCAACCCTATAACATAACCAGACACCAGGGTGGATATTGGACGAAACCCTAGATTACATTCAGTGACAACATTTAAGGTCAGGGAAAGATCGTGGCAAATATATTGTGGTTAAGTGTGGTTTGGGTTAGACAACTATAACACGTGGTTATGGTTAGGGTTAGAGTTATGGATCCTGATCATGGTTATACGACAGGTGAACGTTTTTTCATTTCACACTGTGTACTTTAGTCGTGCGAATTTACAAGCAAATGTGAAATCAATCAAATTTCGAAGAAGTAGTCAAAATGAACGCGATAACTCGTTAACGCAAATTTGTTTTAACGCCACAAAATTATTTAACACATCAATGCAACTTGCAATTTTTTAGGTTGTAGCGGGCTCAATTTTACAGTTAAAATTTATTAGTATCATATGAAACTAAAAACCTAAGGAATCCATTGGTAGCCAGCCATGTCATACTAGCTTGTTGCGAAGGAGGTTAAATAACGTTCCAAACTTACGCTAAATGTTGGTGAAGAAAAATTGTCATGGCCATTTTCAAAGGGGTCTCTTGACCTCTGACCTCAAGATATGTGAATGAAAATGGGTTCTATCGGTACCCACGAGTCTCCCCTTTACAGACATGCCCACTTCATGATAATCACATGCAGTTTTGAGTCAAGTCAGCACACTGACACACTGACAGCTATTGTTGCCTGTTGGGCTGCAGTTTGCCATGTTATGATTTGAGCATATTTTTTATGCTAAACGCAGTACCTGTGAGGGTTTCTGGACAATATGTGTAATTGTTTTGTGTTGTTAATTGATTTCTAATAATAAATATATACATACATTTGCATAAAGCAAGTATGTTTTCCCACTCCCATGTTGATAAGAGTATTAAATACTTGACAAATCTCCCTTCAAGGTACATTTTGAACAGATAAAAAAAAAGTAGATTTGTCACACATTGAATCTGGAGCTGCTGCCCCAGGCGCTGTGGGCCCCAGAGCAGATGTCCGTTACGTGTGGTTAGTAACCCAGCCGTGCATCAAACTGTTATTATGAAGAGCTATACTTGCAGAAACGTACATGCTTGCTACATAATCCATCACAGTGTGCACCATGACTGCTTTGAAATGTCCGTAGGAGACGCAGTAGGCTTTCCATTAACTAAGTGGTGACGTGGGTCAAAGAGAGAAAAAACACACAGGGCGGTTGGGAGGGCAGTTTAATTTTGTAACGGTAGTTTTGAAAGCTGCTAAGCTATATAAATAAAGTTACTAAGCTTTTTCCTGTAGCTCCACCATGAGCTCCACATTGTTGGCTTTTCAACTATTTGACGGATAGCCAATAGATAATAATTTGGTGCCACCAACTAGTCACTTATCCTGAGAAATATTTCTATTTGACAGAGTTGCATAAAATGTGACATTCATGAGGAATCCTACAGACGTTAGTGACGCCCTTCATCAGGTTGTATTATTAGCATGCTGCGTTCACAACGTTACGTTTCATTTTCACTTTACAAATAGCTGTTTATGTCCCGTGTCCACATCAAGTTTCATTTTCACTTTACACACGTAGTAAGCCAAACCATGATGTCCATTCCTAAACCTAACTAAGTGGTTTTGTTACCTAAAGCATCATAGTTTGACACGCTGTGGGCTGCCCAGTGCGTTAGAAAGTGACGCCAAGAGGTCCTGACAAAGCGTCAGTGACGTATGTGACGAGTTGGGATGAGAACGTGTTACAGCCAACTCAAGCAAGTTTCAAGTCTGCAAGTTGACGTTCATCCCTGAATGGAAACCAGTGGCAAATACATAACAAAAAAAACTACGAGAGGCTACAAAATATTTAAAATAAAGGTCCAACTGCCAGCTTTTTCTTTCTTCCAACACCACATCTCACAGTCGTTATCAGCTGAGTTTTCCTTAGTGGACCTTAGTATAAAACTTTCACCACATATGACGACTCTTGTCATGTGACCAAAGTTCTTTACTTGGGTCAGGTGATGACAACTGATCATACTCCATCCATTAGATGTGCTGGAAAAAGCTTGTAAGTGGACCTTGAGTTAAGATTGACATCTTTCTTTGATGGCAGAGGCTGCTAAGGTGCCAACTTCGCCCATCAGGATCTAATCTAAATACTCACTCACACACCGATGGCTATGCCTTCGGGAGTAATTTGGGGTGTAGTGTCTTGCTCAAGGACACATTGACATGTGACCCGGAACCACCGACCTTCCGCTTGGTGGACAACCTGCTCTACCCTCTGAGCCACAGCCGCCCCCATATTGTCAAGATATTTCTGTTTAAACACCTTACGTTTCCTAAAACAAGGGAAAGAAATCTGCCAGTGCGGTAACAATATCTCAATCCGTCTCGGATAGAAATCAATTTATAATTCAAGAAGGATGAGTGCCTGTATGAATAAGGCAGGTTGACTTTATCAAAATCTAATGTGATTTTTGAAAATAGGTTGAAATGTTCCTAGTGCCCTGGCAGGTACTCTGTCAGGGTGTCTATTATAACCAGTATTATAATAGACACAGTAAAAAAGCACAGTAAAAAACAAAAACCTGAAAACTTCTTAAATAGGGATCATCATAAAGCCACCATCAACAATATCAAACAATCAAAGAATTATAAAAAGCAAGTGTACCTTGTCACCTCCAAACAAACACTGCTTTGAATGAGCTTTCTACAGCCTTTAAAGACACTCTAAACTTTTATTCTTCACCTCATTCAAACAGTGCAGAAGTATCCTTGTCATGTCCACTTACCAGCTGTTAGACTGAGAGTGTGAGCGGAGAGGAGAAGGCAGCAGAGCGCGAGAGGACCAGTCATCCTGCTGGGTGCTGCTGCTCACAACGAAGGATGCTCCATCTGTCATCCGAGCAGAGGACAACGTTTGATCTCCCATCCTTCACACTGAGGCTGCCTCACTGTGCTGCTCGGGTTTATAGTCGGAGGATTACAGTCTCTCTCTCTCTCTCTCTCTCTCTCTCTCTCTCTCTGACAGGACTTTTATCTCCCTCTCTCTTTGGCTTGGTCTCTTCTTACGTTCTACAATATTTTAACCTTTCTCTCTCTGTCTCTCTTTTACCTCCTTTGTTTTTCCTTTAAAGCTCCAGTAGGCAGAAGGTTTTGGGCATCTTTGGGCAAGAATTCCACAATAACCTTTCAGCATATTGTGATTCAAGTGTTCTGAGAGAAAACTAGACTTCTGCTTTAAAAAATCTAGTCCATGATGGAAGACTCTTCACCCAATCGCAGGTCATTTCAGAGAGGGGGAGCGTTCCTATTGGCTGTGCTCAGGCTGGTGGGCAAAGTGAGAGGTAGGCTAATTTTTTCATAGACTTCTATACAATCAGACTTCTTTTAGCAACCAGAGGAGTCGCCCCCTGCTGGCTGGTAGAAAGAATGCAAGTTTAAGGCACTTCAGCATTGGCTTCACTTCTCAGCCCCGGAGGTTAGCCCACTGGTTATAGGCCTATCACTCCAATTCCAACAGTCACACCAGTGTTTGGGGAACAAAGAGCCAAAAAGTCTAAAATATAAGAACCTTTCATAGTTAGTTATCTGTGTGTCGTCTTCCAACTGCTCCACAACAGAGACATTGTTTACACACAGTTACTGTAGGAGGCCATGATACAAATACGATTTTGAATGTGAACTTATTGCTCCGTTACTAACTAAGTGGCTAGCCTGAGAGTTTTTCTCCTCCTCAATACCTCTTTATTAAATGAAATGATGAACAATCCTGAGAACAAAATGTTCTCAAAGGAAGAGAAGGTCCATGAGGTCTCCACCGATCAGGTGACGGAGACCATTGAAAACAAGTCTTGCTGAGACCATGTAGAGTATCAAGCTCCACAGAGAGGAGACCTGGAGACGGCAGCAGAGCAATTTTGTTCAGCAAAGAGAGAGTCAAAAAGCAAAACTTTGAGAATCTAAATTGTCCAACAACTGGAGGAAATGAAGAAAAAAAAACAGCTGGCTGATCAGAAGGGCCTGGAGGAGTTGTTGGTATGTCAAGAGAAGGAAACGAGGAGTGAGCTCAAGAGAAAAGACTGAGACTGAGATGAAGTCTCATGCTGAACGACTATCAGAGGAAGCTCCTCCATAGGCTGAGAACAAGAAAAGAAAGAAAGAAACATTGCCTGTGTTATGTCTATATCATGTAGTTGTGTCTTGGAGTAGTGGTACTACAGCCAGCACTGAATACTGAATGTTGGACTGCTGGAGACAGACAGCACTTCAGTTGTGTTTGGTCTGTATTGGGTCTGAGATGATACTGAAAGATCTGCTATCAAAAATAGAATCGTGTCCCCCCCTAAAGGCAACAGAAACGGAAGATGGAAACGGAAGCACAGCTGCTGTGTTACTGCATTCATGTTATCCTGGAGTGGCATCATCCACTTGAATTGGCACAGTGGCATCTCAGCATTTTAGCAGTTAGTTAGTGTAGCAGAAAAACCAAAACACTCTCAGACCAAGTGCTGACTAAAAAAATATGGTTAAAGGATAATCAAAGTCACCGTGACAAACTGTGGACCTGCCAAAATAAAAAATAAATGAATAAATAACTTCATACATAAATAAATAAATATGTCATTAAATGCAGCAAAGATAATATTAAAAATAACTGTAGCCATTAATTAATTGATAAAATGTGACATAAATTGATATTTCTGTGTAAATTTGCTTCGTTATTTATATATGTTTGTATTAATTCCCTGCATTCATTCAAAATCCAGCAATGCAGCACCTTACCGCAGGGTTGTGCGGAGGTGTGGGCGTGTTTATTTGGGTTTTAGAACGTAACCGCTGTGAAACAATCAGAAAATAACATTTTATTATCTACTTTGTTCTTGTGAACGCCACTCCCTCTCTTTAGTCACTCTCCAGCTTGCAGAACCACTGCTGCTCTCAGTTGAATAAACCAGGAAGCACTGAGAATGAGCCAACTTCAAGTTGATGAGATCAGTCAATAAATGAATGAATTGATGGATTCACTAGTGAGGAGAAGGGGCCAGGGTTCCCCTTACACTAGACGCTCATTAAATCTGAGTAAAGTAAAATCCGATTTGTTTCTAAACACATTATACATGTTAGAAAATAAGTGCTGAGAACGTGAAAAGACTGTGAACTATGTAGAACTGAATTGTGGAGTTAGATCATTAAACTGGTCGTCTCAGTTTTTGTGATCGGGATTTTTTGGGCGGGCCTGAAATCATGTCATTAGCAAAACCCCTCCCCTAACAATATATAAGCATAGCATCAGTGGTTCTCCCACTCAATTGTGAGTTACACTTCCTCACCACAGCCAGTGGTGTACTGGCCATCTGGCATGCCGGGACAAATCCCAGTAGGCTGTCATAAAGTCCATTAAGTTTTTACCGGCTGACCAGCCTCGTCTGTCTCTCACCGGCCCTCTCTGAGTGCCATTTGGGGTCATTTGGAGTGTGCATGAGAACGTGCTGCGTGCATGTTCACAACCAAGTTAGTTAACTTGTGTATACATTATAGGCTCTCCCGTAGCCTACCGCATTGCAGCTATAAAACGGTGGACAAATTGTTTTGAGCAAAATTACTCACTTTACTATCAGAATTTGATCAATTCGGTCTGGTAACATTTGGAAAGTCTTGATGAGCCACACGATTTTACAGTAAGTCGGTCGTAGACGCATAAAGGATTCTAGCCATCCGAACGATGGCCTTTTGGAACTGTTGCAGTCAGGGAAGCGGTAGGCCATCCAAATCCGGAATAAGGACACTGCCACAGCTCCTGAGAGACTACACTTCTAATGTTATTGTCAATTACCTCCACTACTCCTCTGCCGGACTGCGTGAAGAGGACCCGCTCCCTATGTAGACATGAAGGGCTCATTCTAAGCTAATGAAAACACGATTCTTAGTTTCAGGTGATTATACACTAATGAAAACATAGTTATGAATATAATATTCCATTTCTGCTAAAAAAAATATTAAACACACAGTTCCTTTAAGTCATAAACAGGAGAGAAAACAATTTAGATCAGACTTAGAAAATAGGCACCAGAATTTTTTTTTCTCATTTGCATGTCATGGCCATACAAACACTCTTTTGCAGGGTATTTAAGAAAAAAAAATGAAAAAAGATAACTCTTAAAAACGTTGCGTAAAGTTTATCAAACACATGGTTAAAAAGAGACATCAAGCCATGGATGAGAGAAAGTGTTAATCACAAATGCTCAATTTTAAACTGTAAATATTACATCGTTTGATAACAAAATAAATACATTTCATAATGTAAACATATTTGTATTTTGTGTACAGGTGTCTAATTTCTGATTGATTCTGATTTTTCTCCCTTATCACCTGTGATGCCGGGCTTTGATTTCTTCACATCTTCACATTACAGAAACAAACTGAAGCTTTACAGCAACACATTTGTCGACTCATGAGTGAGTCTAGTGCGGTTTTGAAAGACGGGGCATAAGGGTCACTGTTAGGAAAAAAAAAACATACCAAGAGAAGGGTCCTAATATTTATCAGGAAAAAAAAGTCATAATGTTATAGTCATTTCAGAAAAGTCATGAATTAAAAAAAAAAATCACAACTTTTTATTCTGATAACACATTTACAACGTTTTCCTCTAAATAATTTAACTTTCTTTACGAGTCTCTGATTTTTTTTTGCCTCACAATGGTCCTAAAATGGTTTTCACAACAGGGACAGACACAGCAGCTGTACTGTATCAGAAATCAAAGCCATTCAAACATCCCTAATAAGTACCATTATTGCTTTATATTACAAAAAAAGGAAGCACATAATTATGAAAAGTGCATGTTAAGGTGCCTGTCTTAATGTAAATTAAGCACATTTATATGCACGTCAATACTGTAATGACTCTTAATAGCTATAACACATTTAAACATGGACACTGAACATAATGCTATAACACATGATGTTATAGATTTTTCAATTAATTGGTACTATTAGGTTTTAGTTGAGTTCTTTTCACAACGTTCCATTGTTTTGCTGTAAATCACGAGTTTGTTGGTCTAGGAGTTGGTACCAGAAGTGCTGATTTTGACAGTGTAAGTGGTCAATGTTGTCAGGAATCACAGCCCCGAGGTCAGTGTTCATCAAAGAGTTAAAGAGCAACTCCAACAAGGTGAAAAGTTTAGATGACAGCGAAGCAGGATGTGGGATGGGAAATGTCTGAATGCACACATAATGCAATTTACAAGATAGTTTGTACTTCACAGGAAGCAAAAGACTCGGGGACAGATTTACTGAGAAATGCGCAGACATGTTGTTAACCTAACTTAGCATTAAGACTGGAAGCAGGGGGGGAAACAGCGAGCCTGGCTCTGTCCAAAGTTCAAGAATACACCTATTGACATCTTTAAAACTTATAAATTAACATGTTGTATCTGTATTTGTTCAATCTGTACACAAACAGACATGTAAAAACAACACTTTGTGGTTTTAGGAAGGGAGCTACATGCTGGAACTATATCTTGACAAACAACAGTTTACCCATCCGTCCGGCATTTCGGTGCAGTGTCTTTGGTTATAGTGCAGGTTTTGGTCTCTGTACAGACACGATGGCACCGGAGACCCCACTGTGAGGACAAGACCTCAGGAAGCTGCATGCAGTCACTTTGCCGGGCTGTTGTTTCGTCGAGAAAGCACTCCAGCTTCATACTTAACGACATGAGAATGATAATGATCTTCATATTTCCCAAAATGTTGCAGTATTCCTTTAAATGTATACATGCAATTAGGAGAGGGCCGCACACAATCTAAGCGGGTCCAGCCTGTTTGAAAAATACATGGCATGGTTCAGTATGCATCACATCTGTGCCTGAAAAACAGGTAATGTGGCATGATGCGATAGGGAGCAATGCAAACAAGGCCCAATGTGAAGTGCTGATCCACATCCACATCTGGACACAGAGCTCGCTCTTCCTGATGTCCAACAACGCTGGAGGTAGCTGCTGACTTCAGTATTCGTAGGCTTCACAAGTAACGTTACCTTTAATGTTAGTTTGCTAACATGACTTACTTGGTGGCGTTCACCTGTCGCAAACAAAACCACTGAAATTAAGGCCCTGTTCAGACCTGGTGTTAACATGCGTCCTGAGTGATCCGAACACAAGTGGACAGCTTTAAGTACGTCTGTTCACACCTGGCATTAGAGTGCGTCTCCACATTGCGTCCTGAGTGACCACTTGTGATCTGATCTCACCTCCCCGCTCTATATGCAAATGAAGACGTAGTAAACACATGGCTAATACAGCAGACGCTGTGACGTAATACTACAGGAATGTCAGTAGTAATATCCAACGTATTTGTGAATTTGGGTACATTTTATAAATATCAAAATAAATGTTTTTGTATCGGCGGTCCCGCCAGCACTGCT
>CAKALG010032766.1:0-10867 GCA_916700815.1 Helicolenus hilgendorfi | reverse complement strand
CTCGTCATCGATGGCTCTCTTCAGCAGGTTCACCTCCTGCTCCCGTTTGGCCCTGGATGGATGGATCACGCACATGTTTGTTTATTTTACAAATATGACAAAGATATCACTTATGTCTATTGTACACAAGCGTTGTACCTTACCCATACATTCTTAATATGTAATACCTTTATATTATTATATTTGTTTGTGTCAGTATTGTATGGCCAACCTTAGTTCCTGCTGTGTGGCAGTAGTGTCCAAAGTGTCCTCTAGCTCAGACTTGAGGGCTTCCAGCTCCTCCCCGAGGTCCCGTTTGATCTTCTCTGCTTTGTTCCTAGCCGCCCGCTCAGAGTCCAGGTCCTCCTGCAGGTCGGAGATGTGTCCCTCCAGCTCTCTGATCTTCTTCAGAGCGTTGTTCTTCTGACCCGTCTCATCTTCTAACCTGAGGGGGAAGAAGAATGCACCATGCAGGATACTTGTTAGTATAATAGAAATGACAGAAATAGCATCCAAGAAGTTAAAACGTGACGTGGTACACAGGAGGTGCCACTCTGCCACAGATGTAATTGAGTCACTGGACTTTATAGATTCAGGCGTATTGAAGATTAAATGGGTTCTAATGTTGTCACTTTTCAGGACTTTACCTGGCCAAGGCGTTCTGTAACTCCTCCTCCTTCTTTGCAAGCTGGGCTTTGAGGTCGGCGATCTGGGCCTGCAGGTCAGCTATCTGCTCTTGCATGTCATTCGACTCTGCGTCCAACTTGCGCTTAGCCTTATCCAGCTCCTGTCGACCCTTCTCTTCCTTTTTCAAACGAACTATGAGTACAGCGGAGAGATAACTATGAGTATAGCTCCAATTGTGACACCGGTATTGTTTTTTTGGGTGTTCATGCATAACAGATGTTACCCTCTAGTTCAGAGATCATGGACTCGTGTTTATTTTTGAGCTTGGTGAGGTTCTTTGACTTCTCCTCCTCCTCTGCCAGGTTGGAACTGAAGTCTGCAATCCTCTCCTCCATCAGCTTCCTCTCCTAGAAAACACCAAGCAGGTAATCCATTTACCGAAATCCACTTCTCTCCTTTTGATTCAGTAAATCTCTCCAATATAAGGGTCTCTGATGAACGCTTTGTCCAGTACTTACCTTCTGCAGCTTGTTGTTCTGGTCCTCCATCACCAAGATGTCGTCCTCCAGCTTTTTGACCTTCCCCTCAGAGGTAACCTTCTCCAGCTGCAGCTTTTGACGGGCATCTTCCTCCTCCTCTAAATGTTCTTCCAATTCCTACAAGAAGAAGACTGCAGCTTCAGCTTCTGGCGCTATTTCTTCGCAATACCGGAGCATACATAGCTGAGCATGACGGCTAAAAGGAACAACAAGTTATGAACAAGAAACGGATTTGTAGACCTGCATCTGCTGTTGCATCTTCTTCTTATCCACCAACAGCGCCTGAGCACGTTCTTCCTCCTCATCCAGCCTCGCCTCCATCTCGTGGAGGATCTCCTCCAACTCCTGCTTCTTAGACGCCAGACGAACCCTCATCTCCTCAGCCTCGGCGTACAGCTCCGTCTCTGCTTGAAGCTGCTCCTGCAGTGCGTTCCTCTCCTCCAAAACCTGGAACAGACAGACCAGATAATATAGGACTCATCTTCGTTGTCAGTAGATTCCTGGTAGACCTTTAACAGGATTCTTATTGGCTTGGTTTCACTAATGTATTAAATAAAACACTGAAAAGGGATGTGGAATTGTTACTTTGACACAGTTTAAATGGCCGTGACCTCAAGGGAAAGCAAAAGAACGGTTAGAAATGTGTTTGTGTCATTGTTGCAGATTTCATCCTTTACCGATGTGTGTTTCAGGGTGATCTCCTTCAGCTCTGAGTCAAACTTTGAAGCAACTTCTTTGGCTCTCTGCAGCTCTTCCTCCTTCATACCCATCTCCTCCTCCTGTCGGGTCACTTGCAGGAGAGGCTTGACCTGTGGTTCAGTTTTTAAATCAGATTTAAAGTTTGTAATTTACAAAAGAACATGAAGAATTCATTCTACCACGACATTCAAATATTAGAAAAGCCTCAAAGACAAAGGTTGTACGGTGAATTTGCTGCATTACTCTGCAGAATTATTAGCTGACCTTTGTGAAGAGCCTCCACCACTGCCAGTTCCTTAGTTTGAGGTAGGCAGCACAGTTCCTCTGGATCACTTTCATGGCTGTGAGTTGCGCTTGCCTCTTGGCAAATGCCCTTTAAAAATACAGTGACAGTACAATGAAACCAATATGTATAATATAAAGCAAAGTGTTTCTTACTTATAGTTACAACAACGCCAAAAAACATTATGAAAGCCTTCCTCTACTGTTTAAATAAAAAGGGCCAAAATACACAAACTTGCTAACCCTCCCGATTTTCCCGGGAGACCCTCGTTTTTCATTGCCCTCTCCCGGTTTCCTCCCGGGGTCACAATCCTCCCGTATTTCTCCCGAATTATGACAAATGTTTACACCTTTTTATCCTTTTTGTTATCACAACCTGTTTCTGCCACTGTAAATTGTGTAAAAGCCTCTACTGTTTCCACAACAATACAGCTACACCTGATGTTGTTTACTGGCAGAAGAGAGCTGCTTGTGACACAACTCGCCGCACATCACAACGCGAAGCGCCCTAAGTTTGGGTTTGCGCAAGCCACTGGAAATAATGGGTTGAGTGAGAGAAGGAGTGAGAAATGGAGAGTACTAAGAGAAATAAATACCCAAGCTGAGGCAAAACATTAATGAACGAATGAAAACTGGAGAATATTTATGACAGATTCACACAAGTTCATGCCAGAGGGGCGAATTATTCCATATTCTTTCCTGAGAATTAAAAGTAAAATTAAAAGTTTTTGAGATTAAAAATGCTGTCGCTGTGTAGCAACTTATTATTTAGCTATTTTCATTCTTAAAAAGTCACCAGAATGCAGGAAACAAAGTAGGACCCTCAGACCCCTTGATTTGATTTCATAATCCTCCCTAGTCTCAAGGTTGGCAACTATGAAAATACTGAGATGAGATATTATTAGATATACTGAACTTGTGACCAGCGCAACACAGATAGCACAATTTATTAGAGGGTGAAGTGTGTGAGGGGGGGGGGCTTGTGTATTCATACTTTCTGGCTAGGAAGCCTCTAGCCTGCGCCTGGAAAGCGATGATGACCACGGTAATCTTCAGATCTCTCTCCTCCTCCAGCTGGGCCAGCACTCCCGTGCGGAAGAAGATCTTACTCTGTCCGATCCTGTACAGGTTGGGGTCCAAGTCCAGGTGTTTGATCTACGCAGAGAGGAGATTGGTGAGAAAAAGGAAGCTCACGCAGGGAATGAAAACGTCTGAATTAACATGAATTTCAATGGACGGGAACTTCTGTGTTTACCATGAGGCAGCAGGCTTGTTTGCCATCCATGAAACCTTTGGGGATAGCGCTAGCAGCCAGGATCTCATAACTACGAGACAGGAAAGAGACACAGAGATGCTGAGTATGGCGAGGAAGGTTTCTAGAAATATTAATGTAGTTAGTAAGTCTCCTCAGATCCCACTGACCGCTGGCGGAACTCCTGGAAGACGATTCTGTTGGGAAATCCTTGTCGGCAGATTCTGATCCCCTCCAAGACACCGTTACACCTCAGCTGATCCAGGACCAGGTACGCATCCAGCTTCCCGGCCTGAGGAGAACAGGATGTTAGTCTTATTACATTGGGATTTATGAAGGAAATACACACATATCACTCAATACTGAATGGTTACTGCATTATGTGGATATCTGTTTTCATGTTATATAATTCATGTACCGGTTTCAGGAATAGACACTACAGAAGAAACGCAACTATCAGTTTGATTGTGTCATAAGGCAACAGAAGAAAGTGCAGGATTTTGCAGGACAGAAAGTGCAACCTGGACAGATCACCAGTCTACCACAGAGGCAGGAGACAGCGGCCCTCTTAAACAATATAACTGGGCACCTAGGACAGTGATTCTCAACGTGGGGTCCCGGGACCCCCAGGGGTCGGTGGCCCTTCTTGGAGTTCAATGCCATTTTATGTCTAATTTGCTTACCTCTCTGTGACTTCTATTATGTGAATAAGATAAAGACACATGAATAAGAGTAATAATCTACAGGTGTAACATGAAATTGGCAGCACTGGCAGCGTACATTTTACATGCACATGTGGTATGTGATACAACTTTGAATTACATATAACACACGGGATCCTAGATAGTGAAGGATTGTAAAAGTCAAGTAAAAATTCATTAACTATAACTACAGAAAATGTTTAGAAACAAAAAAAATCACATCTTGGATTAGAAGTGATACTGAAAAATAGCAAAATAATTTGCTATAAATTATAAAAGTGTGCTGTTTCATTAAGGAGTACATATCTACAGATGGGGAAAGAATTTGTGCCAATAAAACAAGCATATCGTGTCCATTACTACCACCCACGTTAGCTATGGGCCACATCGTAAAGTGACACTAAGCCCGTAATTGAGAAAATCTGACGACAATCATATTAAGTTTGGCTGTACTGAGAACAGAAACAGGAGACTAAAATGCGTCATGTGTCTTCAGGTGCTAGCGAACGAAGCCATGAAGCCGGCCAAGCTAAAGTGACATCTGATAACAAAGCACCCGGAATATCATGACAAAATAAAGTGGTGTTAACATGATTCAGATTTAAATGGGTTTCTGTTTATCACTATTAAACAGGTATGAAGTATTTAGTTTGAAAACGTTTAGAACACAAATAGCTTATGCTTAATCGGTGTTATGATTATGAGGGGGTCCTTTTGAGGACCCCTGACCTAAGATACCCACTGTGTAAATTAGACTGCATTCTTTGCCGTAAGTTACTACAGTAGTGTTGATGACACTGCACTTTTCTTTACCCTCTTCTCGTGGTTGGGGATGATGCATCTGACAAAGTTGGGCTGCGTGTTGTGCAGCGTGGTCATAAGTTTGGCCAGAGACTCCTTGTACAGCTGTCCGACCGTGCGGAACATTCCCTTCTTGGTCTTTGACCCGCTCGGCATGGAGCTGTCTGTCATCTTGGCTAATGTGTCAAGACCCACCACTCTGTCCGCTGAAATAGACAATGCAAAATGGAAGGGCTGTTAATGGAAAAACAGTGTGTTCACTCAACTTGAAATGGTTCAAGTGTGCTCGATCTCCCTACGTGTACAATTTCCGTGCAAACGTTTCAAATGAATCTGATGGCACAATGTTTTGTTTGTAGGAATGTGACAGTCCAGATGGTTTGTCTTGCCTCTAGTCCGTTCATTTCCATGTCAGATCTGTAGTAAGGTGGCGGTTTGCATTGCTATCTACCACTGTGTGACTAGAGTCAGACGTTTTCAAATCATAAAGATGGAGGCTTTAACTCCAAAATGAGACGTACACATCATTTGAACACCGACTGTTATGTTTACTTGCTATAGCTGTTACATCTGCCACTGGGACACCATCTACAATACCACAATAACCTGATGTCACCCTTGGAGCAGCTCTCTCTCTCTCTCTCTCTCTATGTGTGTGTGTGATTGCCTTCAGGTGTGCTGGAGCCATCAGCTGCATCTCATCACCGTAATCAAGCCTCTTCATATACCCTGTTCTGCCATCTCCACACTGCCAGATGGTAAACTCAGCAGCCAGTTAATGTTTGCTAAGTCCTAGCCCCCGCTTACTGGTTTTGCTACTCTGCTAGGCTACTAGTTCTTGTTGTTTGTCCCTCGTGACTCATCCTGGTCTCCGTTTCCCTCACGGTCCTGCCATTCCTCCACACTGCTGCTCCGCTCCGGATCCCAAGCTCACTCGGTTCCCCTGGATAATTCTGCACCGGCTCCCACGGACTCTCCGCTCAAACCTCGTCTCTCTGCTACAAGCCCCATTATTTCTCGCCATCTTCAAAGAATACATTTAACCTGCACCTGACTCTTGTCTGCGTCTGCATCTGGCTCCACTAGTTTAGTAGCCCCTTAACAATAGCGGTGTATTTCACCATTACGTACAACTGTAGTGTTAATTATCAAAAATTCAAACTTATCAGTTCGCACTGAAATCTGTAATTTATCAATCTATTCAAGCAGAGCCAGACATCTCACCATCTTTCCACAGGTCTTGCACAAACGGGCTGGAGGAGTTGTTGAGCAGTGATGTGACGTTGTCATTTAGAGGGTCCATGTTCTTTGTCAACCAGGCTGTGGCGTTGTAGTCCACCTACAAACAAAACAACATCAGTGTTAGTTGAGCGTCATTGGAAAATTAGTTTTTACATGTCAGCAATCATCACAGCAATATTGTTTTCAGTCATGTTTCCCAAATTATAAGTCAATAAGAGCGTATACAGGGGACACCATATCACGTGTTTATCATATTATACACATCCTCACCTTTCCAGCATAATGTAAAAGAGAAAACTCTGTCTTGTCTTTGAGCTGTTTAGGTTTGGCGAATTTCACATGGTTCCCTTGTGTGTTCATGAGTTTCTCCACAAAGGAGACATCTGTGGCTTTGGGGAACCAGCACTCTTCATCCAGCAGGGCCAGGACACCTGGAGGGTTGTTCTGCAGATAATGTAGTAATTACTAAGTTTGACGAGAATTACAAAATTAAGACACATCCTACTAAATCACAAAATATCTGTGACCTGTGAATGAAGTGCATTTAAAATGACACTGTGCTTTTATTGTCTCAAGGCCACTCACCGGCCTCTCGATGAGCTCAATGCAGGGCTGCAGGTCGAGGCCGAAGTCGATGAAGTTCCACTCGATGCCCTCCCTCTGGTACTCCTCCTGCTCCAGGATGAACATGGTGTGGTTGAAGAGCTGCTGCAGCTTCTCATTGGTGTAGTTGATGCACAGCTGCTCAAAGGAGTTGTCCTGCAACAACCCCAAAAAAAACGAAACAGAACTGAAGATACACATGAAAATGATTGTGTGCCTTTTGTGTTTAATAAGCTACACAACAGATTATTGATTTCTGACTCATCAAAGTGTCCGTACCTCAAAGATCTCAAAGCCGGCGATGTCGAGGATTCCCAGGAAGGAGGCTCCCTGGCGTTTGGTCTTGTCCAGAGCCTTGTTGACCCTGGCCAGGATCCAGCGGAACAGACGCTCAAACACAGCTTTAGCCAGGGCTTCAATAGCAAAGTCAGCCTAACCAATGCACACACAGATACCAGGGTTGGGATGTGTTCATTAAATGCAGTAATTGTTTTATTGCTGTTTTGGTTTCACACGATGCACCCCCTGAAGTACCTGCTCTTTGGTCTGTGCCTTCTGCACCACCTCTCTGCCCACTTTGATTCGAGGGGTGAGGATGGCTCGGGTAAAGTCTGTCACATTGATGCCCTGCAGGTGACAAACCTTCTGGGCCGCTGGAGAGAGAAGAAGGTACACTTAACACAAGAATGCCTTTTTGTATATTTTGTTCCACACTGCTGTAGATCAAATTAGTTGAAGTGAATTTTATATTGTAGTTTGTAGAAACAAGTTTCTAATAGTGAGAAGTTGTGGCGTCTAACCGGTGTTGTCTGGCATAGTGGCCTGCTCCTGGTTCCTCTCTTTCTTGAACTCAATGTTTCCCAGCTGCATGACTGTGGAGCACACCTTCAGGATATCTGAAACACCAGGACATGACAGTTAGCACCAAAGAGAAACAGCAGTGGCACCTCCGAGCAGCCTATTGTGCTCTCGCCAAGTAGAGCTAAGATCAGAGTTATCGCTGATACCGGTTCTGTCCTCGTCGGTGAGTCCCATGATCTTCATGGCCTCCATGGTCTCTTCATACATCTCATCGTCCTGCTGGCCGGGGAGCTGAACGTGACCCGCACTCAGGAAGCGGTAATTGCTGAAGGGCTCCAGAAGAAGCTCCTCTGAAAATGTAACACACAACGTGAAACAGTTTGTGAATACCTTTCTGTGATTTTGACGGTTATGATGTACAACATATGGTCACTTAACTTGCAGTAGCTTCGGCAGGATATAATATTAAGCGGTATGTTCTAACTCACCCCGCAGTTTGTCCTGGACGCCGGCAATCATGTAGTAGAAGATGTGAAAAGCTCTTTCTGTCTTTGCTTGTCTGATACAGCGAGACTTCTCCAGCAGGTCTGAGAGTTTCAGCTGTTAAAGAATACATACATTCACAGAGGAGGATTCAGCAAATACACCTGTGTTCAGCCTCCATGTGAAGATCTGAGTTCAATGCCATTTTATGTCTAATTTGCTTACCTCTCTGTGACTTCTATTATGTGAATAAGATAAAAAAGACACATGAATAAGAGTAATAATAATATACAGGTGTCACATGAAATTGGCAGCACTGGCAGCGTACATTTTACATGCACATGTGGTATGCAATACAACTTTGAATTACATATAACACACGGGATCCTAGATAGTGAAGGATTGTAAAAGTCAAGTAAAAATTCATTAACTATAACTACAGAAAATGTTTAGAAACAAAAAAAATCACATCTTGGATTAGAAGTGATACTGAAATACTGATAATATATACAGTATGAGATATCCTTCTTATTTAAGGCCTTTGAATTTCCCTGACAAATGTGCCTTTTTGTTGTCCTAACCAGTGCTTGAAGTGGGCTGGTACTCACCCATGCAGTACCAGCACTTCTTCATTTTACTGCTTGGTGGACCATGACTTTTTCTTGCATAGCAGCACTTCTCACAAGCTGCCGGTACTCTTTTCTGCCCTCTTCATAATGGTGATTTATAACGGTGCAGCGCCAGCATTTTTGCACCGCACCTCATAAGCCGTATGAACATAAAAACTATGTGGGGAGCATCGAGGACAAGCCAACAGTAAAGAGTGCTTTAATTTATCAATACAATGTTCACATCCTTTTTGTAAAATAATTAGTGAACCGTTCATCATAACTTTTTCTTTTCTTTTTTTCTTGAAAATATATAATTAAAGAAACATTATTTAAACGTTTTCTGAATCTGCTCGTTTAGGGCAAACATTTAGAAGAATTAAATGTTCATACGAGGGCTGTAGTATGTGTAAAAAATAAAATAATAATTTAACTAGTAATAATGATGGTCCAAATTTATGTAAAATTGCATAGTTTTTAATTAAAAACCTTCAAATTTTCTTGGGGGATGACACCCAAACTCAATATCTCCTAGTATCTTTTATTCCCTGTAGAAATTCAGAATTTGTCTCTTTATCCTGATACATAGAGTAATCTGTAGGAGCATCCAGACTGGGACACTGCTCCTAAAACCTGAATGATACCTCACTATAGGCTACAGATAACAGAGGAAAGCACTTTAACTATCAGCACTAAACACACCACATTAACCCTATAATGTTCCAGTGTGAATATTATTGGAGTATTATAGGCTTGCTATAGAAGATGCAAAACCCAGGTATAATAATAGCAATAAAACCACAGCTGATTATGACTGACACAGTATAACATACTTAAAATACTGGCTGATACACAGCCAACATGTGATTAAAACTTTTTTTCCACTTCAAGCACTGGTCCTAACAAAAGCCGTTTTCCCAGAGCGAGAAAAACCCACACAGACAGGATACAAGTCTCAATGTTGGCTCCAACGATGTAGCCGGTCACATCAAAGTTGATGCGGATGAATTTACCCTGTGAGAGAGATCAGGAAACAAGATGTTACAGGGTGAAATGCTGTGAATATCAAAACCTGCCCTAAAGAATCACATCACAGAAACAAAAACTACTTCTACTTCTGAAAATGGCAAACTCACAAATCGGGAGGAGTTGTCATTTTTGATGGTCTTGGCATTTCCGAAAGCCTCCAGGATGGGGTTGGCCTGCAGGAGCTGCTTCTCTAGCTCCCCCTAGTGACAACAGTGAAACATCCCTATTACACACTGATTGGTTGCTGGAGGTGGGGTGCAGTAGGTGGTGATCGGTGGGGATGAAGTGGTTCAGGGTAGATATGGGATGGGAAATCAGAGTATTATCACTGATGTGTGAACGACAAGATGAAGAGTTAATTAACCCCTCAGTGATCAATATAATTCTTAAATCTATAAGTAGCTGTAATATGACAATATAATTCCTTACTAATCTTCCTTGACTTTCTTCAGTATATTACGTAACACAGACACGTGGCCTAAAGACCTCTCCATCAGTTTTGAGAGAAAGCGTTAAAATGAGGAGAAGCTGCTGTTGCTGGTGTGGAAACAGAGAGTGAGATGGAAGAGTGAGGTTATGTTGGGTCAGGCACAGCATACGAGGAATTACAAAACCTTTGATGAATCCTGTCAAAGTATTTGCATTCATTTTGAAGGAAAATTAAAATGATTCTGATTCACAAACAGCCTTCTGGAGATGCGATTTGCTTCCAGCGTGACTGCAGAGCCTGCGGACTGGTGGCGGTCGGTAAATGAGGCGGACACCCCGTCACTCTGCATCGAGCTAATCCACCTGATCAAAGGGTTCTGTGTCAGTCTAGCATCAAGATCAGGTGCTGTAGATCTCTACCTTAAATACTCCTGCTTAAAAACACCCCTCTCAGCTACCCTGTAAACGAGCTGAGGCCACAAAGAGGAGAGGGGTACCACTTGTGTTGTGTGATAAAAACTGGCATCGATAAGATAAAGATTAATGATGGACATGTTCAGACGTTTTCTAACCTCTTTACAACGATATGAAATAAAGAAAAGCAGCAAATCATCTCATAGGAAACTGTGGAAATAGAGAATGGTTGGTGGAGTAAAATCCCCAGGTTTGCTGCCTAGTGCATCCAAAGACATTATTCCTATTGCTTACACTTTTTAGATATATTTTCTTCAAAATCTTTTTTTATTTTTTTTGCAGACATGGCAACATAACTCAGTGTCCGTGACATGAAAT
>CAKALG010032764.1:0-10045 GCA_916700815.1 Helicolenus hilgendorfi | reverse complement strand
TGCATCAGCCTGCAATTAGGTAGGAAGAGCCAACACTAGGATCAGATCTAAATCATGTTCATGGAGAGACCTTCGTCTGGTCGCTAACATTACTGCCAAGCAGCTGAAATATAGAGTGATACTGTGCTTTTAGCTGACGTGTGTCGCCTCACTGTTTTGAGCGATGCTCGTTCAGGTATATTTAGAGCGAGCAAGCGCGAGCCCGACGCTGACTTTCGTTGATTTCACGGCCACAGGTGTCGCTGTTAACAAGACATTTCTGATTCTTACATAGAGTCCATTTAACGAGGTGAAGCTGAGGGGTCTCTCATCGCCCTGAAGGGGATTCTTTCACAACAATGACCCGCTAGCTGTACATTATCACGCTTATTACACGGCTACCTACTGAAGAAATCTTAGCAACGGTTTTATATATTGAGATTACAGACCGTAGAATGCCGTGATTGACCAATCAGAATCGAGTATTCAACACAGCCGTGTAATAAATGTGTTTTGGGGCAACATGTCAGCTCAGTTGCTTTTGTGTGTGTGTGTGTTTGTGTCTGTAACTGTATGCAGGGTTGTATAAGTGTGTGGGTGTAAATATTAATGCGTAAGTTTGTGGGCACCATGAAAAAAAGTTCTGTTGCTTCTGGCCTGTTTTATTACTGATAACATGCGAGTGAAGAACATGCAGAAATACGCAGCCAAGAGGCAGATAAGCAGACAGTACAATCTGCTCGGAGTCATACATTATGGGTGCTCATAAAGAACTTGCTCTGGTCAACACAGTCGCAGAAAGAAAAGAGCAGAGAGGGTTTTAAAAGGCCGTTAGCGCCACAGAACAACAGCTTTTTAATTTCACCTTGACACAAACAAAAGTCAGCGGCCCGTTTCAGAGTGTATAAATGTGCATGAGTGCACTCTTACAGTTGCACATGTTCATACTGTGGCTCAAATGCTTGTGTTTTATAGAGCCTTGGCAACTATGTTACCTCACCACACCCCCCACAAACACAGTTTCCCCTGGGACGCAGCTCTAACATCCCACCTGACAAATCCTTACACACAATGGCTGGCTAGCGGGCAAAGCGCTGGCATCAAAGTTGACATTGTCAAGGTCAGAAGCTGACAGAATTGTTCTATTTGGGTGTGAGGCAGGTGATGTTCTGGCCAGACACACACTGAGAACTACAGTTGAGACACAGCTATTGACTACGTTTACATGCAACCCTGCCTTTAATCGGAGTATGCACAGCTGCATGTAAACAGGAATATTAGTGGAATATTCAATTTCATTAGACATATAAACAGTTTAGGAATATCGTCTTTAATATCAAATTTAATATTTTGTGTAAATAAACTATTTCACAATATAAAGTACAGAACTATCTAAATAATGACCTACAAGATTAATAGTGCTAAAGCCTGTGTTCACATTATACTGGTAGCAAACACAATAAGAACCTGTGAAGTCACACTTTAATGTTTGAAATGGTTTTTGTCTGTTTTTAATCTGTGGACTTTTTCATTATGTAGGGTGCACATGCAAGTGAATATTGTGTGAAAAATGATTTGGGTGACTGAGTTCTGACAGTGAGGTTAGCAAAATACACTGATTTGCTAAGATAAGACACACTGCAAAAGAGCAGTGTACAAAACATTCAGGTCCAGTAACAGCCTCTGTATGTAGCGCCGTTCATTCTGTAGGAACCTTGACTGGAACAGACCATAAACGTGTCTATTGTTGGGTTTGTGTGCTCGGTGCTCAGCCAGAGATCTTTGGTGTATAAGGACATCCCCTCTGTAACACAACTGTACAAGCGTGAGTGGACTGAGTGTTTTTCCAACAAATGCAACAGAGGGATACGTCTTCTCTCTAGCTCTTCTCTGGCTTGCGTTACGTCAATTACTGGACTTGCATTCTCCTAGTTAAATTTTCATTCATGTCATATTAATAATTTAAGCTTATAAACGTAATAGTTTGGAACCAGGAGCTTCAGTACTTGGATAAAGTAGCTCATAAAAAAGGCGTGTAAGATGAATTAGCCTGCTGTTATTTCAATATGTTGGATATATTTTTAATCAATATTTAATATTCAATATTAAAGGACAAACATGCAACCTTTGAAGCTTCACAAAGACTTTATGTTTTCTTGTTGTATCATTGCAAAATTGCAATATATATTTATTTTGTGTTCACCATCTGTACAGTAAAAATAGGATGATTCTGGGACAGTTATACTTCCAGCTTCCTCTCATCTTGTAGCTCGATCCGGCATTCTCCATCACTCTTTCTCCATATTGCTGTTTTTACTTTATCCCTGTTCCTTGCAGCTCTGAGGTAATTAATTCTTTATACATGCTGTTCTACATGCTCCACAAAGCCTAAACAACCCATCTCTCCGAGGCAACTTTTTTTCAGAATTACCTCCACCATTGCTGCAGCAGCACATAATATTCTCTGTAAGAGAACTCATCATGAAGCAGACGGTCAACATAAGGAATTTGTTTAATTGCAGTAGCTCACAATATGGTGACTGTTGTTTACCAGTTGGTAAAGAAATCAATCCAGAAGAAGCAGCTTGTGGATTGAACCAGTCAGTACTACATATACTGTATCCTATAGTCTTGACATCTTTTAATTGAGTACCTACATTTTCCTTACCTAACAATTACGATTATGCACAAACAGTATGGATACACATGGTTTAGTTTTCTGACGATGTTGGAGAGTTGCAGCAAATTATCTCCAATCATAGAAATATAATGACATATTGTACTCCCTTACTGTCCCCACTGAATCTGGAAACTTTACAGCTACAGTTGAAGAATTGGATAGCTGTCTTTCTTCTCACCAGCCTATTTCTTTTGTTTTGTTGTTGATGCATGGTAACATAGCACAGCACAAAGGCAGACAGGCCATACAGATGAAGGAAAGTACCTTTGAGGGGGAGAGTGGTTGCTGTAACATGTTTTGTCAGAGTGTCTGTGTCAGCAAGGCGCCACAAACTAAGCATTGACAGTTAAAAGTCTCATGTACTCTTCCTCCCCAGTCAGGGGAACCCTGTGACAGTTCGTCAGAAAGAGAGAGACCTGTGTTCCAGGACTGCACCCCAGAGCAGTTTGTAAGGAAAAAACGAATTCTATGCAGAAAAGAATCAGAAAAACATGTAAATGCATATGTAAGTACAATTACTCATAGTACGCAACACTGCAAATGGTAAATAGTTTGAGTTATAGGTCAACATTTCAACCCACAAACAAGTCCGTCAAGTAAAATGGCCAAACAGTGTTAACAAGAAAATCTCTGATCCTTAACCATCTCACCCTGCACTTGCTAAAGGGCTGTTGCATTGGCATGATCACATTAAGCTCCCTGTAATCTCTGCAGTAGATGAAGGCTACTTAACAAGCTGCCTTAAGCTCTACAGCAGGCTTTCTGTCAACTACTGGGAGCCCACAGCGTGCACAGACGGACACCTTGACTGACAGACCAGAACACAGGGAAGAAACAACACAAGCAGCTCTGAAGCTGATTGGGGGAGATTTACAATCTGGCATGTGACTGGGTTTGAAATAGGAAATGTGCCAATAGCTTGTTAGCTCCTGGCATGTACACCCTGTGCACACACTATGTTTATATGTTTGGTGCTTTGGCAGCAGATGTCACTCGGTGCTCTATACTGACTAACTGAAGATAATTTGCAGCATCTCCAAAGAGTGATTAATACATCAGCATGAGAATAACAGTACAGAGAAAGAAAGAAAGAAAACATGTATGTTGAGGCTAATAGAACCAGCTGCAGAGCGGACTCCTTTCATAGCTTTAAGATAGATCATAACAGACAGGCAGAGGAATCGCTAACAATTTGATTACATTGTTAAGAATATTGATGATATGGTGACAAATGCAACACTGTCTGAAGAAAGCACTCATAAATCCACAGCAGTCTGCAGAATTGCTATCTTCAAAGGGGACTGCAAACATCTGTTGGTGAATGTTTTATAATCCTATCAGAAAGACAGATGTGTGCTGAACACAGCAGCAGCAAACGGGAACAGAAGGAGAAAGAAACACAGTCATCCACAAACACTCTTTCTCTCCCTCTCACACGTGTAAACACAATTCCTGCATTTACATGTGCTTAAGTAAAAGATTAGGCTGGCTTTCAGCAGTAACCGGGTTTTTCAAACACCACATAAACAAGAAACAAGGTTTTCCTTATTGGGTTAAGGGATTAAGAGAAGACAGATTAACACAGGTAGATTTCTACTGAGGCTTTTGAAACTTTTTTTTTTCAGATCTGCTGTGGGCATGACAAAGAGCCAGTAGGCCTACAGGGGAAGACTCAGCATTCCACTGGTAGCAGACAAAAGGAACAATCACGACTGATAAGACATAATTATATCCAAAATAACCACTCAAACCTTGAACTGAAAACACTTAAACACTAAATATATCCATAGCTGATAGCAGGTCAAATGTTGTATAATGTTTTAGACTCCATCCATGCTAGCAGCTCTGGAAGGTTGCATCTGCACAGTAGTACTTTAAGCTAAACGTCAGCACGCTAACAAGCTCAAAATGACAAAGCTAACATGCTGATGTTTAGCAGGTGTAATGTTATCATGTTCACCATGTTAGTTCAGCATGTTAGCATGCTAACATTTGCTAATAGAGTGCTCCGGGATGACGTATTTATGTAGGCCAACCAGGAAGTTAGCACCCTCTATAAAAAGCCAATGGGATTGTTCCATTGGGTTTTATTTTCTGCAATAATTAATACACATGTTCAGCAAGATAATCTCCATAAATGAACACCACTTCTAGGATTTTAAAGCGTGACTGCAATTGCCAGAAGTAAAAAGCTAACGTTAGGCTACAGACTCCACCACGGTCCCGTGAGTGTGAGTATACACAACGAGGCTGTAAAGGAGGACAGTGTGATGAGACGTTTAGTCTTATTGAGCCACTTGTTAGCAACCACCTTTTTTAAGACACATAAAGGCTTCAAAATTCCCAAGTGGGGTATTTACTGACGTATTTTATGTTGTAGAATAAAACGTTAAAATGTCTTCAGCTTGTGTTAACCACAGACCTGATCTCAGGTATCTAACTAAAAACACACTGACTTCCAGACGAGGGAACAGGAAGTGCTAAAATGCTAACTCACTCCCGGGTTGCAGGACTCATTTCTGCAGCACTCTATTAGCACTAAACCGAGTACAGCTGAGGCCAATGGTGCTGTTATTCATTTTGCAATATTTGGTCATAAAATGAAGTATTGGACAAATTGAAATTCTGACCTGATGATGGCACTTGAGGAAAAGAAAGGGGAAGTTATTTTAATTCATACCAAAGGGGACATGAATGCCTGTACCACATTTCATGACAATCCATCCATTAGCTGTTGAGATATTTCACTGGATAAGTGAAAGTTTTGACCTGCTAGTCGCACTATAGGAAGTTAGGAGATCACCAAAGTTATTGAGAATCACTTTCTGGGCACCATGGATATCTGTACAACAATTCATGTAAATCCATGTAGCAGTTACCGAGATAGAGTGGAGCAAAACAAAAAATGTAAATTGTAAACCAAAATATGCCAACAGTGGTAGATTTATTACATTAGAAATCTGGTTATTTACCAGCTGCATGTAAAATGGAGTTTAGTGGTAATCTGACTATTATAGCATAATATATTCTGTATTGTACAAGAGTAACAGTGTTTCACAGCGTTTTCTTTTGCATATAAATGTAGTGAATCAGACTGCTTCAGCTTTTATGGGAAAAAAATTATAATGAGGTATAAAACATGCAAAGGTCCAACAGCAGCGACATTACTGGGAGTCATTTGTGTGCCTGCACATGTAACAGAGATGAAATATAAAATCAGTGAATGTTCCTGCAGCAGCCCTCACACAGCTGTAACGTTTCCTCACATAACCTCCGGCTAACGGCACTAATGTCCTCGAGGACATGTCTGACGCTACCTGTGATAATGCTACTGGTAGACAGCTGCACGCTGTCTCCTCATGCCAGTTAATGAGGGCACGAGCAGACAGTGTTGTCCAGAAAAACAAACGAAAAGTCAATAAACATCTGAATTAACTCACAGTCCACACAGCACACTGAATGTAAGCATTATGAAAACAATTATGTTCTGAACAAAAGTCAGATTGTACTCTAAAGTTTTCAATTTCCCTGCCTTACAAAACATTTACAGATAAGACACAACTGCAAAAACATCCATCCTGGATTCTCTTCTTTTTTTTTCCAAACCAATAAACTAACAGAGATGAAATATTGAAGAGCCTGTGAGCCAGATAGAGATACGGAAAAGCCCATACCGTACACTCTGAAACGCTCAAAAGGCACTCCAAGTCTCTAAAGGAGCGCTACAACATGCACACAATCGGACATTCAATCTCAAACTTTTACATTTCAGTTCTTAGCTGAATTGAATATTTGAGAGTGATTGCAGTACTTCTGATAAAAGCACCATTTGATAATGCAGCCCCACACTGCACTCTGATATATCTACTCTCATTCATTATTTATGCTGTGGTCATTTTTAGTCCCTTCCTTTTAACAAATAAAATAGTAATAATAGAAGACATTACCCTAAGCCGCGAGGCTGTGTTTAAATGGCATTTGAAATCTCCCTTTGCCCAAACAGGTAGACCATATGCCCCAAGGATTACTTCATCTGAGTGAAGGGCTTGTGTGTATACATATTTTAGTATGTGTGTGTGTGACAGCGTGGATCTGTAAGCACATATGCTTTTATTATATAGATGTTTTTTTATATAGTCCAATAGACTCCTTTTTGTGTGTTTGTACTGAAGGGCCTTGGGGCCTCACAATGACAGCTTTTTTCTTTTATGTCCTACCTGCCATCATCCCTCCTACCTCTGTGGTCAGACAGTCTGCGGGGTGGGAGTTATGGCAGTGGTGAAATACTGACCAATTTCCTCTGACAACCATCCACATCAACCTGTACTAATGTCTCTTCTCTTCGCTTCTCCTCCTATTAGTTCTTCAAATAGACACCAAAGGACATGGTAGTCTAGTGGCTTAGACTGTATTGAAGTCCGCCCTCATCTCTTACCAAATGCACACAGTATATATATATATATATACACCAATCAGACATAACATTAAGACCATCTGCCTAATATTGAGTAGGTCCCCCTTTTGCTGCCAAAACAGCCCTGACCCGTGGAGGCATGGACTCCACTAGACATCTGAAGGTCTGACCCGTGGAGGCATGGACTCCACTAGACATCTGAAGGTCTGACCCGTGGAGGCATGGACTCCACTAGACCTCTGAAGGTGTGCTGTGGTATCTGGCACCAAGCCGTCAGTAGAAGATCCTTTAATTTGGAGAATTTGGAGACCGAGTCAACACCTCCAACTCGTTGCCATCCACATGATGTCAAAGAAAACGGGACTCATCAGACCGGGCCACCTTCTTCCATCGCTCCGTGGTCCAGTTCTGATGCTCACGTGCCCATTGTAGGTGATTTTGCCGGTGGACACGGGTCAGCACGGACACCCTAACCGGTCTGCAGCTACGCAACAAACTGATGCACTGTGTGTTCTGACACCTTTCTATCAGAACCAGCGTTAACTCTTTCAGCAGTAGCTCTTCTATTGGATCAGACAACACGGGCCAGCCTTCGCTCCCCACGTGCATCAATGAGCCTCGGCTCTGACCCTGTCGCCGGTTCATTGGTTCTCCTTGGGCACACAATGGTAATTACACTTGCTTTAAAGACATGAGGTTCTCTGTGACATGCTATGTCTAAATGCAGTGTAACATAGTGATCACATAATAATCTTAAAGTCAGTGAATGTACTCGTTAACGCAGCACCTATCTAAAGATTGCTAACATCATCCACCGTAAGCTCCAGGTCATACCAGACCAAGTAAGGCTGTATGGTTGCAGTGTATTGAATTGAGAAATGGTGCATTTTATTGCTTAAGAATTCAACTTTTCATTTGAATGAGGGGGGATTGTGTGAAAAGTCGCATAGTATTGCTTTATGGAGGGTTTTGTTCAGGGTTGCTTTGTTTGCTATGATTGACAGGATGGTGTCTCAACCAATTCCACGTAGCTGCAGTGATTATACTGTTCACTCCACCATCACAGCTCTACTCAGGATGCACAGCTGTGCCCACATCTGAATTTCCTGAATCCAAACGCTGACTGTAAGCTTGAACTCAATCTTCATATTTTACTTCATGCTATGGTATTTATTGTCTCTGTAAACTCCATAAAGCAAACACTATGCAAAGAGCAAAATAGGTGATCTGGCACACTTGGGGCAGCAGTAGCTCAGTCCATAGGGACTTGACTTGGGAACCGGCAGGTTGCCGGTTCAAGTCCTCGCATGGACCAAATACTGAGTTTAAACTGGTAGCTGGAGAAATGCCAGTTTGCCTCTTGGGCACTGCCCAGATGCCCTTGAGCAAAGCACCAAACCCTCAACTGCTCGTGGCGCCTGTCAGAGGCAGCACTCTCACTCTCCATTAATGCATGTACTGTACATAGGTCCTGTTTGTGCACGTGTGTGTGTGTGTCCTGTATAGAAAAGAGTGAAAACATTGAATTTCCCCTCAGGGATTAATAAAGTGCCTTTCTTCTTCTTCTTCTTTTTCACTCGGCTTGGGTCAATAATAAACACCTGGCAGTGGCTTTGAAGTAGCTCTAGCTATCTAAGATAATCAAAGAGATTCTCAGAAACAGCTTAGTTTTCTGTGGGTTGTTCACATATAGAAGGGAAAAATAGACATAGACTTATTTGCGATCTATGAGTCATTGTGCCCTAGAGGATGTTCTTCCCTATATGTTCCTGTGATTTCAGTGACGTCAGCGAACCCTCACATTCTATATTACCATTGTATCCATACAGCCAAGAAACCTTGGGTAGCACTTTATTCTCATTACTTTAGATTTGTCTGTTGCATCCCTCTAATCTACAACACTTATGCTATTCTACTGTTTTCTCTTTATGAAATAACCTGACAGATATGGTGTTCAGTCATCTTTTTGATCTTAATACTTTAACCATTCAGCAAAAACTATTGATGAAGCAGAGCTGTCATTTTATGGCACTGAGTAATTTATAGTATGGATGATCAGGTAAATCAGGAAAAAGCTACTATTAGGCCTGATTATTCAGAGTGTAGTTTTATACTGAAATCGCCTGGATTAAAAGTTTGTTTCTCATTTACAAAGTTAGAAACTGTGGCATTTGTGGGTGGCTGAGTTGGGTTTGTTTGGACTATTTGATTGTGCATCATGCAAAGCATTATGGAAAATAGTTTCTTTGATAACAAAAAGCTGTTGCCTTTGCAGTAGCCTGTGATGGATTTTTTTGGGACATTTTCTTTGAACTAAAGAAAACCTTGCTTTGCGTCGTGACAATGAACCACAAACCCTGCGTGTGTACCCACACATTAACATACCCACACACACATCAACATACCCACACACACATTAACATACACACACACACATCAACATACCCACACATGCAAAACAAATGTTTGGTGTGCTCCAGGGGATTTGGATACTGTGGATACTGTATGAACGGACATCCTCCTAATGGCAATCACTGACTGATGTTACAGTTCCACTGATTAGGGCACCCATTATCTGTAACGGCTTATTCTGTTCAGGGTCGCGGGGGGGCGTGGTACACCCTGGACAGGTTGCCAGTCTATCACAGGGCTGACACATAGAGACAGACAACTATTCACACTCACATTCAGGAGGAACCTGGAGAAAACTCCACAACACCAGGGTTGAACCTGCGACCCTCTTGCTGTGAGGCAGCAGTGCTAACCCACCGTGCCCTGTATAATCAAATTTGAATTACAATTACAGCTTCCAACCATTATGTAAAACAAGATAATCGACATAAAGAGATTGGGCCACATTCCATTTTGCAATGACACTCTTATTTTGTCTTGCGTTATAAATCCAGAGCACCCATTTCCTTTCCTCAGTCGGTCAGGGACGGCTGCTTTCAGTGGGAGGACCCCCTCGCAGG
>CAKALG010032759.1:0-11359 GCA_916700815.1 Helicolenus hilgendorfi | reverse complement strand
GAGCAAGCGGCACCTGGAGGGGGTCCTGAAGAAATACACCAACCCGCTCCAGGGCTGGCAGAGCAGGTAGATCACTGGACTCTCACAGACAAACTGTGTTGTGTTGTCATTTTTTGTCACACAGTCAACTTGTGTGACATGTTGTTTTGTTTTTAGAAATCACATGTGTGTTGTTTTAATCTTATTTCTATAATATTCATATATTGAGTGACATCCCTAATAATAGATGGATAGAGGTATTTGATCTTATACTCATAATTGAGTTTATCATCATGTCTTGAAGATCTCAGATGGAGCCCTAATTTATTTAGTCAATTTACTGTTCTGTTGTGGTTTTGTTAATATTACTTCCCTACATGAGAATCTAAAGCCTGTTTTTAAAAATGTAATTTAAATTTTTTGGCCCAAAAATGTTGAGATAATCCCCAGCCCTCAATCAATCTCAGATTAGCCTATATGAATCCTCAATTACATAAGTCATATAAAAACAACATATATGCAGAGATCCCAAAGTGTCAGTTTTTGACAATATTTTATTTATATTAGGGCTTTCGGTCGATTAAAATATTTAATTGCGATTAATCAAACATTTTTAATCTTTTCAAAATGTACCTTAAAGGGAGATTTGTCA
The DNA here is from genome assembly GCA_916700815.1 of Helicolenus hilgendorfi. Taxonomy (NCBI): domain Eukaryota; kingdom Metazoa; phylum Chordata; class Actinopteri; order Perciformes; family Sebastidae; genus Helicolenus; species Helicolenus hilgendorfi. The sequence continues at coordinate 10,728 of CAKALG010032759.1, read as the reverse complement.
AGTATTTAATACTCTTATTAACATGGGAGTGGGCAAATATGCTGCTTTATGCAAATATGTATATATCTATTCTTGGAAATCAGTTAACAACACAAAACAATGACAAATATTGTCCAGAAACCCTCACAGGTACTGCATTTAGCATAAACATATATGGTTAAATCAAAACATGTCAAACTGCAGCCCAACAGTCAACAACAGCTGTCAGTGTGTCAGTGTGCTGACTTGACTATGACTTGCCCCAAACTGCATGTGATTATCATAAAGTGGGCATCTCTGTAAAGGGGAGACTCGTGGGTGCCCATAGAACCCATTTTCATTCACATATCTTGAGGTCAGAGGTCAAGAGACCCCTTTGAAAATGGACATGCCAGTTTTTCCTCACCAAAATTTTGCGTACGTTTTGGAGCATTATTTAACCTCCTTTGCGACAAGCTAGTATGACATGATTGGTACCAATGGATTCCTTAGGTTTTTCTAGTTTCATAAGATACCAGTATCTTCACTCTAGCTTTAAAACTGCAAACGCGTTATTATCACGTTAACTTTGACAGCCCTAGTTAATATATTATATATTTGACCAACTTGGGGCAACGGGTCCATCAGGTCATCTTTCCACCCATTCGTCTGCATGTGTGCATCCTTTCTATTCATTCATTCAGTGTGAACCTGTGGTGATGGCTCAGAGAGGAGATGTGGGGGTGGGAGTCCCAGAAACACTGAATGAGTCATCCAGGATCAGGAAAGCCCTGCACTCCTCTCCTGCATCTCAATACTCCCTCCTCCTCCTCCTCCTCTCTCACACTCTCTCTGTCCTAGTGGATCGATAGCAAAAGCATCCAAACGTGTAATGAGCTCCATGATCACATTTTGACAGTGTGCTATACTTACTTCCACACACACACACACACTTACACACTGCTGTACTTGACTCAGAAACACTTGAGATGCTAGAGTTTGTATGCGAGTGTATGATATAAATATCTCAATACTTTACAAAGCCCTGGTCTGTGCTTTCATCTTGCATTCTGTCAGAGCGAGCTGAGCCCGGAGACAGACGGTATCATGTTCGTATCATCACACTGATTGTTACTTTATTGTTGTTCTCAGTCTGTCAGAGGGGATTTAGTTGTTGTTATTTGTTGTGACAGAGAATATATACGCCAGAGAGTTGGAGCTGCTTTCAGTGTGGCTGCCAAACTTGATGAATTATGTATTCTTTGGAAGTCTGTTTCAATTTGACTGCTAGACCTGCGCGGTAGCTTTATGTGCTTTTTAAAAAAAAAAAAATTGCAAATCAACATAAGGACTTCAAGTATATGACACAAAATAGGACAAGGATGACACACAAAACATACTACAAAGGGAAACAAAAGCAAATATAGATTTTATTAATTTTAATTTGAGGATAAAGTCCTTGAGGTCAGCAGTGTAACATAATTGTGATTGGCCCCAATACAAACTTTTCTTTCTTGGGCCTTTACCCCAAACACAAGCACACGCTCGTGCGCACACACGCATGTAAACACACAACCACTCTAGACAATTGCTCTGCCACCATGGAGAGGTTCACCATGCAACTCCCATACTGCAAACCAGCTTCAGATCAGCACCATGGACAGCAGCCGGAGCGCCAGATTTATCAACACTATTTAACAGCCTGCCCTGGATCCGGTCATCACAAGTGGACGGCTCTAAGTATACAGGTGTGAACGCACCTGTACTTAGAGCTGTCCACTTGTGATCCGATCACTGAGGACGCATGTTAATGCCAGGTCTGAACAGGGCTTGAGACACACCTGGCACAGATCTGCTTTCTACTGAGGCAAAGGCAGTGAAGATGAAGACTGCATTCAACACGTTTGTTAAACCTCAGACACACAATGTGTTTAGGTGATAAAACACTGGATGTATAGACATTAATTGTAAACTTAGGCTTTAAATACCAACTGATGGGAGATGTCAATTATTTCCCCACTCTATATTTAATTTCTCCATTTTTCCTATCTTCCTTTTCCCCTCACTTGTCTACTGCTGTCTATCTGTATGTCTCTCTTTATCTGTCAGTGTCTCCCCCTCTGCCTGCTGCTACTATCTAACTGAACTGCTGTTTTCATTCTCCCGACTCGAGCCTCTATGCTTCCAGTTGCCGCTCCGCTCTGAAAACTTGACTGATAGATTTAGTAGCCAGTGAGGGTTACATGGCCTAATGGTTGGCTGGACACCTCGCTGACGGATGATTGAGGTGCGAGGGTCAGAGAAAGATCAATGCACTCACTGCCCAAGCCTTTCATTCAGCTCCTATTTCACCTTCCAGTGTTTGCTGCACAAGACAACATGGATAAGATCTGCATTCTACATCTCCATCTGGTCCAGTTGAATGACCTTTATACCTGCTTCTGCTGGCTGGACTGGTGTCATTAGACTGAAGCCAATTCCTGCCACGTTTGTGTTTCACTCCCACTGGAGGAATACAATGAAGAGGACAACCATTGAGTGTATGAACGATGGTGACGGCCAAAAACCAAGATGGTGACGGCCAAAAACCAAGATGACGACAGCTAAAAAACCATCAGTGTGTTCCAATCCGCATACTTCAGTACTTACACTAACTATTTTGAGTGCATCAGTGCATTCACACTGTAAAGCATGGCAAAATGCAGTGCACTCGATGTACCCGGATGTTGTACTCAAAACGGTCAGATCGTTGAGTGTGGAACGTTGGACACTTTTCACACTCAATTGTCGCCATCTTGGCTACGTAGCGGAAGGGGCGGGACCACGACCGCTATTCAAACATGTGAAAATGGCGGCAGATGATGCAGGAGCTTTTGTGGTGCTGAAAAACATACCTTATAGATGTAAGTTGTAACGTCTCACGTCTACTCATTTTCTGTGTATTCTGGATCAACAAAGCAGGCAGATATTTTGGCGAGTAGTGGACGGGTAAAACCTGAAGGAGGCAGCAGTGCAACACAAAGGATGCCAGCTGCTGTAAAACCCCGAAGAAGAAGATATTTTGGCGGGTAGCGAGCCGCGGTCAAATGTTACGAACGTCATTTCCGGTAAGTGCGCCGCAGAGTATTCAATTTGAGACGACCCCACCCCGTTGAAACTCACGCACTACTCAAGTAAGTAAAGAGTGCTCACAGTGCACTACATTGAAGTGTACTTCAGGAAGTACGTGGATTGGAACACACTACAAGATGGTGACGCCCAAAAACAAGATGGTGACGCCCAAAAACAAGATGGCGATGGCTAAAAACCAAGATGGTGACAGCCAAAAACCAAGATGGTAACAGCCAAAAACAACTTCTAGTTACAAAAAAACAAGTTGGCAACGACCAGAATGCCGAACTTGAAGCTTCAAAACGGCAGTTAACAAACCAACGGGTGGCGTCATGGTGACTACGTCCACTTCTTCTATACAGTCTACGGTCACACCAGTGTCAGTGAAGTTAACATGTTATTATGCTCTGCTATGATCCCTGCTGCGTCTGGTGACCGAAGACACCTAACACAACACCTAATGTAGACAGGAGCTTCGTGAGTCACGCTGCTTTATGCTTGTGCTGCTGATCATTTACATTTAGGAAAGAAAGGAGGTCTGAGTTGGATCCACTTGATGTTCCACTGCAAGCCACACAGTCGCATGACAGCAGTGGAGCGGAAGAAACAGATTGCTGTGTGAAAACAGATTTAAATTATTCATAGTGGCCTCTTTCTTCTCATTGCTCGCTTTCCTTGTCTTCTAGTAAACCTTTGTGCTTTCTTTTCTCTATCCCTGTAGCACCCCTTTCTCTCTCTTCATCCATCCCTGCTTCCGACCCCCTTGATGGTTCTCATCAGTGCTTAGAGATCCTGGTTCATGGCCATATTAAAGACTCCAGGGTAAAATCACTCAGCCCTCAGTAGCTTGCATACGAGCTCCAGTGTGAGATGGAATACGATTTGTCCTCACTCTCATCACAAGTGGAGAATGCTGACTGAGCAATACTACACTAGCAGTGGTTGTCATTGTGTGTTTACGTGTGTGTGTGTGTGTGTGTGTGTGTGTGTGTGTGTGTGTGTGTGTGTGTGTGTGTGTGTGTGTGTGTGTGTGTGTGTGTGTTAGAGAGAGACAGTGTGAGCAGGAGGTTCAAAGGGGAGTGATAAAATATAACAACCGGAGCACAACAATGACTCTCAATGGATGCGCTCTTGTGATGTTTCAAGCTGCCACGCTGCAGAGAGTGTTACAGTGATTTGCTCATGTCTCACTCCCTCACTGTGTCTCCGAATTTAAAGATTAATAGGAGAATTGTTAAGTTTTGTTTTATGTGTGGTGAGTCAGAGAGGAACAGGTGTGGAGTTGGGAAGATGTCTGAATTTAGACTTTTTAGTTCTTTGTTTTAATCAAACAACAAAACAGATAACAATGCAAACACAAAAACATTTTGAACACAAAAAAAACACACGGTCATTCAAATAGTGAATGGCTTTGCATTTATATAGCACCTTTCTAGTCTACTGACCACTTAAAGCGCTTTACGTTATATGTGTGACCTTGCATTCACACCATGCAAGGTGCCAACCTGCCCGGCAATTTGGGGATCAGTACCTTGTCCACTTTAACTAGGGCTTTCAATCGATTCAAATATTTAATCGCATTACTGCCCATGATTAATCGCAATTAATCGCACATTTTTTATCAGTTCAAAATGTACCTTAAAGGGAGATTTGTCAGGAATTTAATACTCTTATCAACATGGGAGTGGGCAAATATGCTGCTTTATGCAAATGTATGTATATATTTATTATTGGAAATCAATTATCAACACAGAACAATGATACATATTGTCCAGAAACCCTCACAGGTACTGCATTTATCATTCAAAAATATGCTCAAATCATAACATGGCAAACTGCAGCCCAACAGGCAACAACAGCTGTCAGTGTGTCAGTGTGCTGACTTGACTATGACTTGCCCCAAACTGCATGTGATTATCATAAAGTGGGCATGTCTTTAAAGGGGAGACTCGTGGGTACCCATAGAACCCATTTACATTCACATATCTTGAGGTCAGAGGTCAAGAGAGAGATACAGACAGATAAAAAAAATTATTTACTATGAACAATCATGACATTAATCGCGAATCAATTTTTTAATCGATTGACAGCCCTATAATGAATTACATTGTTGTAGACTGAGATGGCAACCCTCCCCCCAAAACCAGCCCGTCCTCTCTTTGCCATTGCTCTGTCCCACTCTCTCTCGGTCTCATGTTTAACTGTCTCCTTATGTCTCTGTCTCTTCTCCCTGCTGCAGATATTTTGTACTGGACCCGGAGGTTGGTCAGCTCCAATATTATCTGAATGAACACAGTAGAAGCCAGCGACCTCCCAGAGGGTCTCTGCCTCTCCTTGGAGCAATGGTGGTCTCCAGCGACGAGTATCCCTACATGTTTACTATTCAATCCACTATGGGGGATTCCTACAAACTCAGAGGTAAGAGAATGTGTCTTTGTGAGACATGGTAAGTCAAACTCTTGCTTGGTGAAATCCAGAGGACAGCTTCTGCACTGTGTACACTGTGAGAAGCAGGATGTCAATTTGGTATTTTCCTGTATCGCAGGAGTTGCGGTTTGTCAAAGACTCTAAAATCATGGATGTTGGAGTTTGAATGAATGAGTGATAGTACAGTGTCATGTTAACAGAACCCAAACCTGTGATAGATTACCTTTTCAAACAAGTTTTAAGTCTCTGCAAGTTGATTTTTGAAGTGTTCTGAGATGATGACCAGCTTGAAAACGAGATGGTGCATCTCAAGGGTGCTGTCCTCAAACCTCTTTAACCCGACGGACCAGGAACTGGGTTCGACTGAGCTGTGACGTACTCTTTGCCCCAAATTTGATTTGCTGTGATCTGGTCACCCAGTGATAGTGTTGTCATGGGAACCAGACCCACAGCATCTCAATAACTCGTAACTCTTTGACGTTCAAGTCCCAGCGTTGCTTCCTGATGGAAGGGAAATCAAAGAGTCATATCAGAGACTCTCTGCTAGCTTAGCATGAGGGAGCCTTCGGGTCAGTACTTTACTTTGAAGGTACAATCGAGTGATTGTTGACGCAGTGCTACAGTGGCCTGTATGCTTGTCATTTGTCTTATGTGTCAACAGCACGGAGGGGAATCGAGTGTGAATGTTGTTGTCAGCAAATCTGTGCACACAGCGTACAGGGAGACTAAATCTTCCAGGTCTCTACCACTGGTTGTGTTGGACTTCCTCATTGTCCGTCATGTTGATGGAAAGGGTCCTAAAAATGTCTTTATAATCTATTATTAACCGTCATTTAATTTGAAATGTTTTATGCCTCAACGCCGAAGTCTCAGCCGTGGTTGGTAGCATTATGTTTTCGGGTTGTCCGTCAACCATTCTCGTCAATGCCGTATCTCAGGAATGCCTGGAGGGAATTTCTTCAAATTTAGCACAAGTCCATTTGGACTCAATGATAAACCGATTAGAATTTGATGGACAAAGGTCAAAGGTCAACGTGACCTTGCGAAACACGTTTTTGACCATAACTCCAGAATTCATATGCGAATTATGACAAATGTCTAACCGGATAAAATGAGGAAGTGGTGACATTTTGGACATACATGGATGTAAACTGTAACTTGACTTGGACACTCGCCACGGAGCTACGTGTGTTATCGAGGACAGATGCAGTCACTTTCCCAGTACCTCTCCACTGCATCATTTAGTTTAGCTGCAAGGTTGTCAGCTGTGTGTCTGCCTGGTTTAACTTTAGGGAGTGACGGACAGACCGTGTGTGTTTGGTTTGTGCCACGTTTGGAGATGTAACGTTAGCGTTGCTGGTGGCTTCGTACTCGCCATTGTCACACACATACGGTCTGTCAGCAAGGCATAATGTTAGCGAGTGTCCAACAAACCGTGTGTGTGTTAGTTGGCGGTGAGTGTGAGGTTGTCAGTGGCGTTATGGCTGTGTACGTAGCTGTAGCAGTGTGTGTACAGTTTATTTGTCGGTAAATTAATGTTACAATTCCTCAGACCCGAGCCAAGTTCACGTATCCTGCAACGCCGACTCAGACCCTCTTAAGGTGGGCTGTTAAGGTGGACCAGCTGCTCCTCTGAGTTTTGCTAAGTTTTTTAATTAATATTCAATATTTCTTTTAACCGTTTAACTGATAGCATGAATAGGTCAAAATTCTTAATGTCTGCTAACGGTTAATTATTAACATTGCACCTTTAATAATTTTCAATGACATGGAAACACATCGAAATATTCAGTTCTTCTCCATCAGCTTTCACTCTTTTATTTCCCTGATTTTTAAAGATTCATGCAAAAAATGTCTTTCATAGTGTTTGACCTAAAAATGCAGATTTCTCTGCAATAATCAGGCAGTCGGAGAAGTGTCACTAGCATGCAGAGCAGACCAAATGCAGCACTGATTGAGGTGTCTGACACATGAAGAATACTGTGTGATTGGCTGACCGCAGGGGTCACAGTATGCCCGTCCCTGTGACTGTCAGAGTTGACTGTGAATTGCTAATCGCCGTATGTGACAGCTGTGATTTCCTGTTAACGCTCTCCTCGCCTGTCCATCTCCACCTCGCTCTCTTTGTCACACTGATGGCTTTTTGACGGAGCTGTGTTAAATTCAGATTAGACATTTTATCACTCCTCCTCTGCGAAGCGTCACAGAGCGTTCATCTCTTTCTCATCAGCAGCAAAACAAAGATAAAACCAGTCCAGACTACATCTGGTTTGTCTCGTCTGGTTTGTGATGCAGGGACAAGAAAACTTTAATAAGGAATTCAATCTTTAATTTCCTCTCAAACACTTTTCAATCTGTTCCATCACCCTTACAAAAAAAAATATACTTCACGTTTATTTTACAAAGTAAACTTAAATAAAGTTCAAGTATATTCCCAAGTATACTTCATGTAATAAGTATAGTAATATACTTGTAAGTGTACTGCTTCAATACATCTTGGAACTAAATTGTCCCACTTTTTAGTTTATAAAAGTATACTTTAAATGTAAGGGTAGTAAACTTTGAGTACACAACTAGTTTACATACTTTTCTGTATACTTGACAGTATACTTTTAAGTTATATACTTGTAGCCCACTTTTTAGTTTATGAAAGTACACTTCAAAGTATACTCTCAACAAACTACTAGTTTCATAGTTTTTACTGCAAGTATACTTGTAAGTTTTCTTTAAGTGAACTTATACTACTTAGCCAAATATACTCTTCTTTACTTTTCTGTATACGCAAGTATACTTGGACTTTTCTGTACACTTGACAAGTACACTTAGACTTTCCTGTATACTTGTCAGTATACGCTAAGGATATTTAAGTCTAATTTGGTTAAGTATTGTATCTGATAAGTACATAAAAAGTTAACTGAAAGTATACTCTCTTATTTTACGTGAAGAGAATACGCTCAGTGTTACCGACCCAGAGAAAAGCCCAGGGATGGCTCTTCTCCGGAAATTATAAGTGCTTTAAGATTGACAATTTTCAGATTACCTGTCTCATGCACTACTGTCAGGATATAGTGACCTTGTTTTAATCATATTTGCTCCATTTGCAGGTTTAAGTTGGCCGTTTAGAACATTCTTGAACTCTAGTAAGTATTTAGGCCAGCAGGACGGTGTAAGTGGGTCAGGGAATGGTAATGAAGGAACGTCGTGTTGGGTATTTTGGACACCAATGGAACTGTATATATCAGACTTTGGATACACACACAATACTTGTTAGTAGGAGCAATGCATTGCCGTTTTGGGTGTTTTCATGAAATCTGTGACCATTTGAAAAATATAGAATAACAGCAGCCCTCCCCTTTAACAGTAAATGCACTGATGATAACTGGCAGTATAACCTTGGATGTGACGGTTATGTCCTGGCTCGGGGACAGACAGCAGGAAACACTCACTTTAATATGTGTCTCTGTGTTCTGTTCCTGTTAGCGCTGGACGCCCAGGAGCAGGAGTTATGGATGACTCAGCTACAGCTGTGTTCCCGACGCCACTCTGACAGCAGCGCCAAGGTACACACACACAGACGCACACACACAAGGCCTTAACGCTACTAAAACAACACTTCAAGTGTATTTAGTCCAAACAGTGTTTGTTTGTTAATGATTTCAATATTTTAGTTACAAAATCAACGCACCAGAAATCGTATTTTTACTTTATAATATTTTTGACCGCTTTCATATTGAATGTACATACTTGACTTTGGATTATTTTTTGTTATCTTATTTACATTGTAATTGATCTTATTTGTTATAATCTAAGTTTTACTTGATCATATTTCATTATTATAATAAAACTACTCCATTCGGAGTCAAAATTATACAATTTAGTTGTTTTTTATTGACTTTATACTGTGCACAATGGTAGAATGTGATGATGCACAGGGTAAATGTCATGGCCAAAGGCTCCATTGTGTGCACATAGCCTCCTGTAGTGGATATCAGTAGTATTTTATAGCCAGATTCCCTTTCAAGAGGTAGAAAACCCACTTGGCAATCTTTGGTTATCAAAGTGGCCAAATGGATAGTCAGCCTGGTCCTATCTTTACTAAAACCTTTGTAGAATCGATATGCTTCGTGTTATTTATATCTGCTTTGGCACATTTGTAGTCAAGGAGTTGCTGAATGAATTCAGTGGCATCTCTGTGCATGGCATTATTGCTATAATGGTGTTATCCACTGTCTAATCTAGAAAACATTTAAAGTGAGGATAAAAATGTAATTTTTCCTTTGGTTCATCACAGTTTACTCAGGCATCGTAACAGTCACAATGTTACTGACACTGGGGGTGAATTCTCTGAGGTCTTACCTATCCATAGAGACCAAGATCATCTATATAGACCTGGTAGTTGTGGAGCTATTCTTGATTTATTTTGGGTATGTCTGTCTAGGCGAACCACACCTTCCAGCACCCTATAGGGTTAAGAGTTTAAAGGTTCAAGGAGATTGATCTTGAGACTTGCGACTTTCCATATCGATCCTCTTCTCTGCCGCCTTATTGGATTACAGCTATTCCAAATGTACAGAGTGGACATTTGGCTGGGCAGACAGGTTTGGTTTCTGGACATACAGGAGCCAGACTGTATTTCCATCCACTATATGTTCAGTCCAGCTGCTCATTACCGTGAGATTCATCTTATTCAGCATTTCAGTGCTGCTTTACTCCTCTGTTCTCAAACAGCTGAACAGCCACTGATGCACTTCCAGGTACATTAGAGGTAACTCTTACTCCGGCTTATGATGTGTGCTGTGACATTAAAACATTAGAGCTTTTCGTCTCTTCTAAATGGACAAGCTACAGAAACACACACACACACAAGCCGCGTGCTATGATGCTGTTAGTTTGTTTTCTGACTACACCCAATTACACAATTTCCCCCTCGGCTCCATCTCACTCCTGAAAGCCTCCAAACGGCAACATCTGTTCAGTCCTTTTCACACACAGCTAATCCAAGAGCCTAATACCTTCTGCACCTCTCGGTTAGTTTAACGTGCTCCTGCATGTGCTTGCATCGAAATTTGTCAGGTTTTGGTAAATACATCCTCTCAAAAGCTTCAGAGATATGAATTATAAATGTGGGGCTGCAACATTTTCCTGTTGCTGTTGCTGTTGTCCTGAGGCCCCAATCACACTGAGAGGCGTCGCTACAGGCGCAGCCGCTTCAAAAAACGCCCCTTGGCAAAA
>CAKALG010032750.1:0-13499 GCA_916700815.1 Helicolenus hilgendorfi | reverse complement strand
ACACAGAAAGATGGTACAAATAAAGTTTTTTTAAATTTTTTTAATTAACGAAATGCTTGTTTTCTGAACAATGCCTGTAACACGGCAGTTACACAGCAGTAACACGGCAGTAAAACGACAGTAACGTAACATGGCAATAACACTGCTGGTTTGAAAAATAACCAGCCTACTAGCCGTAGCCCGTTAGCCTACCAGAAAAGTCACTGATCGCTATGTTCATCTTCCTCCTGCGCACTGAAACCATTGAAGTCGTCTTCTTCAGTGTCGGAGTTGAACAGCCTCAGAATGACTTCATCACACACTTTCTCAGTCTCTCTGTCGTTGTCGCTCTCAGTGTCGTTTTCGTCTCGAGGTGAATTTGTGCTGTCCAAAACGAGCAGTGCTTTTTAGCTGGGCCGTTAGCCCGTAAAACTCTATAGATTAGCCGCATCATTGTATAAGCCGCAGGGTTCAAAGCGTGGGAAAAAAGTAGCGGCTTATAGTCCGGAATTTACGGTACTTGTTTTCAGCACTTACATTGAAATACATCATGTTCTATGCTACTCATTATTATAAAACATAATCAATGCACCACGCATCTGAATGTTCATTTAAATCATAATTCAGAATGCATGTGTGAGAATGCATTTTGCAAGTTTACTTTTAAAACCACAAAATGCTATGCAGCTCCACCTCCTGTTGGATCTCCGGCGGTTGCTGTGACAGAAGTCACCCCAACCTGCATTTTCACCACAATGGCAGTCATGGCTGAAGTGCTCCATCCCGCAAACTGATGGAGCCATTAAAGAGACTTCAAAAGGCCTGGAGGCTGTTTCATGCTGTTCTGTGTTTTACAGATTCAGTTTCTGCAGCCGTTTCTTAGGCCGGCTGGAATTTGTATTCACAGCTCGCGTGTGTCTGTCTCTCTCCATTCACAATGCCTTGACCTCTATAAAGCTTTGACATTTCAGTCAAATAACATGGGCTGCGATTTCCTCTTCCAACACGGTGACACGCAAATCAATTTGGATTAAAGATACAATTCGTGATTTATCCAGAAAATATAACATTCGCAGGTAGAAGAAGAGGCTGAGGAGGAAGAAGAGGGTTCACATGTACCATTGTATGCTTAAGAATGCATGAATTACATGCAGGGAAGTCATAGTCCACAAACCAATGGATGACTTCATTCATTCGTCCATTTCTTATATGGTCACCTGTGGACTAAACATTACTACTAGTAGCCTCTAACTGCTGAAACAAGCAGCCCTCCAGCTATCAGTACTCATTTAGAACAGGTACAAGGCCACTATGTCACAAAATAATGCATTAGTTGTCAAACTGACACTGCTGAAATGCTGAATAACCTTTTGTTTCATTATTTATTGCATTTTATTATCGATTCTTTTTCTCATTTTTTTTCCAGGAGAAGTAAATATTGTTAAAAGGTGACTGATGAGTTTCATGCCTCCTGTCAGCGGAGAGGAAAAAAAACACCCACAGCTAAACCGGTTGTCCCATCTGCCTCTGTATCTCTGTGACTGTGTTGGTCCCAGTAAAGAACGAATCCATCCATACCAGTGACATTTATCACATGACACACCACGGAGACGAGAAGGACACACGTCCAGATGTTACCTGACATAGCTGCAACGTGTCAGTGTGGCTTTTGTATGATGTGTTTATGGAGGTTGATGTGTGGGCTGGTAAATATGGCTTCTTCTTCATGCTATTGATTTTCTATCTGTTGGTCTGACACAGTTGACTCACCCACTCCCTCACCGCCGGCCACACACACACACACACACACAACCATACATAATCTAATAGAGACGTCTCATGCACACAGAGAAGAGACACACACACAAACACAGTAAAGCACATAGAGAGATAACATGTGATATAGAAAGAAACACCAAATCATAGGTGAAATCTGTTTCAGTCAAGAAGCTGGAGAGGTTGATATAAAAAATGTACGTTGGTTTCCCTGACTGCTTTTCTTTCTTCTTTGTTTTAACCATTGAGTCATTCAAAGACACATTAATACACACAACTAGAATGGCACTCGGAGAGCGCAGACCTCCGCCAAGGTGCGTGACTTTAAAAACAGATCCCAGCTCACAGCCGGGTACCTTTAGGTGGTCGGCTTGTTACTAACACGGTGTGTTTCCATGTAACGTATCGGCGGATGCCTCTCTCATCCAGCATCCTTGTTACGTCTGTGTAACGTTACACTATACGTTGTCTCTCAACCCGTCATCTACCGCGTTGTCCTTTCTCACCGAGGACGGCCAGCAGCTCCTGCAGACACATCCACACATGTATCTCTCTGCTCTCAGAAGGAGGCGGGGTCACGCATCATCAACGCGTCATCATGTGTTATACTCTCTGGTCTTAATGCTGAGGCTGATCGTAACTCTTAAACACATTCCTGAATCCGGATCATGGTCCAGATCGCCACCAAAATGGCATTGGCAATGGATTGTTCATTGTGATACATACCTTTCTTTACATTACCCGTTACATTCTTTACATAGACAATCATTGATTTGATCCTAATGCTCTGGATATTGAATTTAGCACCTTTAAAACCAGTGAATCTGTACTGGTGACCTCATCCTTCATGAGAATGTTTGAACATCATATCTTTAATTACTATAAAACAACGTTATTCTCCTTAACTGAAATCCCATTGGTTGACACTATAATGAAGATATTAACTCAGTTTTCATTCTAATTAATTTCCTGTTGCTCTTTTCTCCAGCCTTGTCTCTTTCTCTCTCTCTCTCTGAGCAGAAATCTCTCTCCACCAGCCTAATGCAGCTTTACGATACCTCCGCCGGGCATGAAGGTGTCTGCCAATATCTTCAAACATCAATTTCTACGGATGACATCATGCGGACACCTTTCTTCCATTTTTTTTTGCTATAGTCCCACAGCAATTAATTTACAAAAAAAAACCCTTTAAGCAGGCAATTAAACACATCCTTTAACCTTGCTTTCAAATACTGTGGATTATACACACAACCTAATGAAAAAGACTCTCCTTCTCGCTCCCGCTGTTCATTATGCTAATGAAATTCCCCTCTTAGCTGCCGTATCTGCCTTTATTTTAATATTCAGAGAAGGAGAGAGACCGGAGGAGGGGGAAAAAAAAAAATTGTTTGTTTTTGGTGATTCACGCTTCACCGGCGAACGTGTTCCAATAAATAATTCGGCGGCGGGACGACAGGAGCGGGCGTGAAATTATTACACAGTGCACCTTGATTATTGAAAAGGGAGTGCGTCTACTTTGCCGGAGAGAGACGGAGACAACTGTGGGGTTTCTTTTTTCTTTTGCCGCCAGTGTGTGAAGTGCAATCCCAGTCACTCTAATGTAATTATACATGGGAGGAGGTGTGTGTGTGTGTGTGTGTGTGTGTGTGTGCGTGTGTGTGTGGTGGGGTGGGGAGGGTTAAAGAAAGGAAACAGGAGGATAGACTTTTTGCAGTTGTGAATAATTCATGACCTTGAGATCTATGAGAGGTTTCTGCTAAGTAGTCCGGCTGGCAGACAGTGACGGAATTCACACACACGCACACACGCACGCACGCACGCACGCACGCACGCACACACACACTTAAAGCAAATTAAAAGCAAATACAGCAGAACAACACAAGTATGCAAACATCCACACATACAACGACCTGGAATAAACCACAGACCACAGTAAACTCTATACTTACACACTTAAGTGCATCGACAACAACCCCAACGTAGTGCCAGATGTATAAACTATACGTATAAATCAAACCGTGCATTACGTAGTTCCAACATTAAATGTATTAAAAGAACACAGGGTGAGAATCCACACCCCTCTGCAGGCCGTAGGAGAGGGCAAAATGAGGCTCAGATCTGATACCGGGACCAGAAAACACCAATTAGTGTGATGCGGTGAAGTAGAAATGGGAAAATAAGGTGAACTGAATAAGGAGTGTTATATATTATATATTTTGTTAGGCTTTGTTTCAGTCCACACCAAACAACGGCAATTAAACACAATTGGAGAGTCATGATAAACTTTATTTTAATGAGTTTTCTCAGTGTAATTATAATTTACATTCATGCAACTTTTGGTTGTTTTCACATGTTTTGTGCCTCTGTTCTTCTTATTTATTTGTAATTCTTTTTGTAAAGCACTTTGTAAACTTGGTTTCAAAACCAGTGCTGCAAAGTGACATTTTCATGGAGACTGATGATTGTGGTTTAGCAACCCGACGTCACGGGTACAACGTTACAAGGACATTCTGCGTGTCATGACAACACATTTTAGCCTCTTCACCTGTCATTTCATGTTGCCAGACAACACAACTATGGTAACTGCTGCAGATAGGTTTAGGGAAAAACATCATGATTGGGCTTAAGACACGTATGTTAACTAAGTGAAATACGTACGGAAACAACGTCACAAACGTCACTAACGTAACTTCAAAATAACTCAAAAACACTTTGGGACATGAACACCGGTCTCCTGGTTGGAAGTCCTGTGTTTGTTGGACCCATCCACCTCCCGTCTACGCAGCCCCGTACGCAACAAACTGCTCCTCACTGTGTGTTCTGACTCCTTTCTATCAGAAACCAGCATGAAGTGTTTCATCAGTTTGAGCTGCAGTAGCTCTTCTATTGGATCAGACAACACGGGCCAGCCTTCGCTCCTCACCTGCATCAGTGAGCCTCGGGTCTGACCCTGTCTCTGGTTCACCGGTTTTCCTTCCTTGGACCACCTTTGGTAGGTCCTGACCTCTGCAGACCGGGAACATCCCAGAAGAGCTACAGTTCTGGAGATGCTCTAACCCGGTCGGGTCACTTCACCTGTCAGTGGTCATAACGTTATGGCTGATCAGTGTATGTACTGTATACTGCCTCGTGTGTCCGTCCGTCATGTACGATATATATAGATTTAGTTTTATTACACAGTTTCTTGGTGTGAGAAAAGACATGCAAATACATAAACAGTTGATTTTACTCAGACTGGAGAGTTCCTGCGAGTCCCATGACCACTAAATGCTTTACTCCTCACTCACTGACACACAGACACACACTCCACCACACACACACACACACACACACACACACACACTCCACCACACACACACACACACACACAACTCTGAGTGTCCCGACTGCTAAATACTTTACCCACCTGCCAACCCGTAGCTCGGCTAGTTAAAAGCTTTCCGATTGGATGTATACGTATCCCGTTTCACTTTAAAGAGCCTGCGGGAAGCGGAGCCCGCTCGCCATCGGCGGGAAAACATCACGCTTTTATTCCGGGAAAGTCGGAGAGAATGAGGCGATGACCGGCAGAAGAGATGGATGGATATAGACGGAGGCAGAGAGAGTGCAGGAAAAGGAAGGTCTGTTGTAATGAGTTTATCTAATATCACTCTGCTTCTATCTCTGTCATGGTCTCTCTCAGTCACTTCTCTCACTTCATTCCTCCCTTCTTCTCTTTAACAGCTCACCTCTCTTCACCTGCTTCATGTCTCTTATAGACTCTTTTTGCTGAAACACGTCTGTTCTGACCTGTTTTGGATGTAATTGTATCTCTTCCTATCCTCAGTTCACCTTCCCTCTCACCTTTCCTTCCCCTCCTCCGTCACACTCCGTTCTTACCTCCACCTTCCCATTGGCCCTCCCTCCTTCCCTCCCTCCCTCTCCTAAACTCATCCATCTCCTTTTTCTTTCTTTCTTTCACTTTGCCTCCCCGCTTCAATCCATTCATCCATCCAGCGTAATGTGTCTCTAAGTGAGTTACCCGCGGATACAAAGTGGATCACATCACTGTAGTGATTACATCACCCGGTTGATATTATGGGCTGCGTTGTTTATACTCTGGATGTGAGAGAAAGACAGAGAGACATAGCTCATGCATGGAGGTTCCTGTGTTTTATATAACGGCGGAGTGTTACATTAATAATACGCAACGTTTTCATATTAATAAATGTCCATTTTGCATCATTCAGCTGCTGATTGCCGTAACACAACAGCCATAATTGTGATGTGGTGGCGTATACAGAAAGGTGTCTTCAGCCGTCATTCACTGTGGCATGTAAAGAGTAATATCACTGGAGCAGTCTGAAGCAACACATGTTCAAATCTGAATTAGATTGAAGGGACAGTTTGATCGGAAGCGGTAGACCTGCAGTGTTCTACAAGGTAACATTACAGTTTTCTTCAATGGAGTCTGGTGGCTTTGTATATATTGTATATAAACGACTCATTCCAAGTTAACGGAAACACAATTTGTTTTATTATCAAGTGATTATACACTAAAGAAAACCTACTTCTATAATGTTACACACTGGTCCTTTAAGGCCTTATTGTGAATACTGCCCATTTTTTTTTATGTTGTTTGACCCACAAATGATCCAGCATCCTTAAAGCCAACATGGATCATGGAGGTGTTAAAAGGATGCTGAGTTCAGGTACAGCATCAGATGAATCTCTCACTAGTCATGTCTAAACAGCTGAACCAGCCATCTCAAGATCATCCATTACTTTAAGCGATTATTGAAAGCTGCAGCAACAGTCACCAGAAGGATCAGCGTTCTCATTAGTCTGCTGCGGTTGCTTCATTCACAAACCTGTTAGTGTGACTGTGGATATATTTAAAACCTTTTTAACCTCGAAGCAGGACATCGGTGATCGAGACCTGAATGAAAGTGGGACTGCCGTTGGTCACAGGGCGTTCCTGAGCAGTGCAGGTGTAGACATGTTTTGGGACAATTTGACAGTTGAGAGTGACAGGAAACATGTAGAGAGAGAGCGGGGACAGGTCAGGCATGAATAGACCCCCAAGCCAAATTCAAACCAGAGGGTCTTGTGGCTACATGGTCTGTGTGCATGACTGCTGGGCTGCTACAGCCTTCATGGTAGCTGTCAGTGGACGTAGGTTTGGTCATTTGAATGTTAAATGCAGAGTAAACATGACCACGTAGAGTGTCACAGTTTGAATGAAGGACCACTGACCAAGCTGCTGCTGTATTTGACGACATGGGAATGACAACATGCTGGAAGCGGCCGACTGAAAGACATTAAAGACAAGAACTAAAGAGCTTTTTGCTGTTTGTTGCAGGTTGTAATGTTTGATGAATTCAAGGATTCACACCCGCTTCCGTTTTGTGCTGATGTATAATTATTTTTATTTATGTATTTATTCATTCATGTCTTTGCAAATATGCACTCCCACTCGCATTCACTTGAATTGAAGCTCACACGACTGAAATTGAATTTCCGGTGCATTAAATGTACCCTGTGAGGTTTTTGACCTCTAGTAGTGCTGTGGAGCGACGGCTTTTTATGAGTGGGTTCCTGTTTGTGTTGTCTCGTGCACGCCCATAAGAAGGCACACGCACACGGGCGATGGGATAAACACTTAGGCCAGTTTCACAGTATTTCACTGATTGAACAAGAAATGCCATAACGGCCTATCTTAAGTAGAGGAGAAGACGACTGCAAACTAAACATGGACGTAAACAATGTTGAATTTTAAACACTTTGCAAATGTTTTATGAGTAAAATGCAATCAACTTGTTTGTTAGACCTCAAGGAGACACACAATAGCTTTTTGTTTTTTGAGTGACACTGAAAGTAAACTGTTTGTTTTTCCTTCGCAGGTAATGTGAAAACAACAGAACGTAGAAATGGAGCAAATATCATTTAAAAAAGTTAGTTTTATAAAACGGTCACTATGTCTTAACAGTAGTAAAAGAAACAGGTAATCTGAAAATAATCATGTGCGTCTGTGTCCTCCGGTGCTAACTAACGGCATCTGCAGGATTTCACAGACCGGAAGAAAACAACCAATCAGAGCTGAGCTGGAGCCTAGCCTTCTCTGAGCAGCTGTCAATCATTCACGAACTCCGATCAAACGGTCAAACTAGGCAGCGCTGATCAAATATGAATCAATATTCTGTTACTGTAATGCCTATTTCTCTCCTCAAATGTTTTCAGAATCATCTTGTAGTGTACTGTTTAGATGTAAAATAAGGAAATACCGAGCACCGCCCACCAGCCGGAGCTCAGCCAATAGGAACGCTCTCTCTCTCTGAAATGACCTGTGATTGGGCAAAGTCTCCCGTCACTAAGATAGATTATCTAAAGCCTGAAAACAGAGCCATGAGGAGGAGCAGAAGTCTAGTTATCTCTCAGAACACTTGAATCACAATATGCTGAAAGGTTATTATGGATTTTTTGCTCAAAAGAATTGTTTCCTGAAGCTTTAAGAACCACACAATAACGTTAAACTTTCTTTACATAACTCTCGTCAACGTAACGGGAGATCATCGTTATGTATAATTATCTATACTGTAAAATATTCTGAAGCTGCAGTGAAACAAGTGGTTCTGTCCACACCGGTGAATGGGAGCCCATTCTAGCAGAGGAAAGTGCAGACTGACACACAGCAGATTAGGATATTACAGAGAATCACTGGAATGCTAATGTTTACTCACCCAGGGGAGAGCACAGGCAGTCGGAGAAGCCAAAATGAATTTCTCTGCTTTTATGTTTGTATCAGCTTCCCTCCTGAGGAAAACAGCGCCGCTGTCACAAAGCTCTGTGTATAATCATGTGTGTGTGTGTGTGTGTGTGTGTGTGTGTTTCTCCAGACTGATTGTGATTTTCTGCATGTGACAAAACACCTCAGTGTTCTACGACCAAATTAAATAATTTCAATTAACAGGTGAGTGTGTATTTGCATGTTAAGCACCTGTTCATTTTCTCTGTAGTGTATATCTCCCCTTCTGTATTCTCTCTTTCTCTCTTACGTTGTGCTTTATTTGTTACCCAGTAAACATCAGTTTATGAGGCTTAAGGTTATTACAGTGTGGATCAATAGCAGTAAACACAACTTCAACAGGAAGAGGAATTTAGGACGCTAAAAAATCATTTCCTTGCTTATTCTCTGTGTCGGACTCAAACCCAATCCCTATATCATAGTTTATTATTTTATATTGCTTGTCCAATATTATGTTGTAATAATTAGTAGTCAGTCAATTAAATGATGTAATCACGATTAATCACATGATTGTCCATAGTGATTAATCACAAATTAAAGGGACTCTGTGTAAGAATCAGAAATTGCTTGTCAACGGTGACACCTGTTGCTGTTAAGTCAGCGTAGACTTTGTGTTGGAGTCTGAGTTGTGGTTGGGGCTGGTCTTTTAGCGTTAAGTGGACACCATTTCTAACCGAGCATTAGCTATTATTGCACACCGTTAACCCTGAAGCGCTGAAGGCTCTTCAGAACGTGCATGATGTCACATCCGTTGGATTTTCCCCGTAAAGAAACAGGGCCGCGTTCTTCATATTAAAATCAGTCTACAGGCCAGGTCGGGGAAGCCCTTTGGAAATGACCATGACAGTTATTCCTCACCAAAATTTCAAGTTTGGAGCGCTATTCAACCTCGTTCGTGACGAGCTATCAAGAATGGTACAGATGGATTCTTTAGGTTTTTCTAGTTTCATATGATACCAGTATCTTCACTCTTGCTTTAAAACTGAGCCGCTACAACCTCTGAAAGATCGGTTGCGTTAATGCGTTAAAGAAATTAGTGGCGTTAAAACAAATTTGCGTTCACGCGTTATTATTATTACGGCGTTAACTTTGACAGCCCTAGTAATAAAACAAAACATATGATAAACAAAACGTGAATTAGTATAGTATAATATCTATGTTGTATTTCTACTATGTTGTTACTGTACACACAGCATTTACACTGTGTGTGCTCACATGTATTGTACAAAGCGCTGCAGAGGTCAGACGTATGAGGTCATGTCTGTGAATATCTCTGAAAGAAAGCGAGATGACCGTGTTCATATTCAGATTAACCCACACACACTGTGGCCCACTCCAACCACACAGCTTCAACCACTTTGAAAAGAGAGCAAACTGAACCTCTTGCAGCCGTATCATAATATCACTCTGTCTTTTTTCCTCTGACACTTTTATACACACACACACACACACACACACGTAAAGCAGCGTTAAAGCCTTAATCTCATTCATTTATTTCTCATCAGCGAGTGACGGGAAGAGAAACAGTTGCGTCACATTACCGCACTCTGCTTCCAGGAAGCTCTATTAAAAACGGATGTTGGCTCTTTTTTTTTCACCCCCGCTGCCTCTATTTACCCATAAGTCTTTGTAATCTGTTTAGGAGGGCTTATGGGTGCTCAGAAAGTGCTCTTTCCTCACAGTGCGGCTCATTTATCAAGCGAGATTAAGAAATGTCCGGAAAGTGTTTTGAATACGTGCTATCAGACACCGCTCGGCTGCAAATTAAATTGTACCGAGTTATGTGTTTTGAATGCGCATTTTGAGCAGCATTTGATAACAACTCAACAATTTGCTTTTACTCTGTTAGTGTTATCCATTCACAGTCATGCACTGTATGTGCTCCGTGTTTGGTATGAAGTAAACCAGGTTAAACAGCAACTTTGAATGTTTGTAGCCTTAGAGAGCAGGATTACCTAAATAAATAACCACAATATATATTACTGTATATTAAGCATCCATGAAGCATCTCACACACCAATTCATGGAATTGCGCAAAAAGATTGATCATCAACATATGAATAAATATTTTAACATCCCTAATGACAACACAAAAAAACATTATTCCCAACATAAAACATATTATTAAATTAAATCTACCAGCTGTTACCCCACTTACAGGCTCTAACAAGATCTAAAACCAACCCGATATCCCGCAAAAAGCGTGTCAGTAACGTTTCGCTTCGCAGCGACGTGACTATTACACGCCTGTATTAATGTGCAGTACCAGCAGGGGCAGCAAAAATACTCACTTAGGTTTAGACAACGTAACCACTGAGTTAGGATAAGGGACAACGTCATGGTTGAGCTTTAAATAAGTTCACTAAATAAAATACAGACACATCGTAACATCAGTATGGAAAAACACGTGTCAAGTGTCACTAAAAAAACACGCCACAAACGCCACTAACGTAGCTTACAAAACAAAACGCCAGTCTCCTGGTTGAGTCCTGTGTTTGTTGGACCCATCCACCTCCTCTCCTTCCCGCCATCAGCAGTCTTTCTCACTTTTTATTCTACGTCACTAGCTCTGAGTGTAGCATGTTTATGCGGATACATTTACATTGCAGTCAGTAGATTAGATAGATAGAGTCATAGAAATGACGCGCCAACAGCAAGAACGCCATTCTTACTACATGCTTTTGCCTCGCGCATTATCGTGTCTTATCATGTGACCGGGCTGTCTAAAACACACATGTTTATACACTATGTTACACTACACTGCATACACTATGTTTATAAAGGTTTCATTTCAAACACATTCTAAGTACAGTCATTAACATGATGAACATCACCATAACAGTAAAACGAGCCAAAATAACCCCTTTAAAAAACAGGAAGCACATGTTTTGGATAATTCTCAGGTCATTCCTCTAATATAGCAGACATCTACAGTAAATATGCTTGTTTATTCTGCCTGCATAATGCATGATGGTAGATAAGTTTGATGTCTATCGATTTATATGTTATGTTTTACATTGCATTGTGGGATACTTTAGATTATGTCCACTCTAGGAGGTACCAGTGGGCAACTCCGGGTCTGAAAAGTGAAGCCAATGCAGAAGTGTCTTAAACCTGCATTCTTCCTAATGGCCAGCAGGGGGCGACTCCTCTTGTTGTATAGACGTCTATGAGAAAATGAGCCTCCTTCTCTCTTGATTTATTCCCTCAGTAAACATTGTAAACATGAGTTTATGGTCTCAATCTCTAGTTTCAAGTCTTCTTCAATACAGCATGATGTTAATAATGGTCCCATTTAGAGTCAGATAGACCATAAAGCAGGGGATGCTTTAGGGCGGGGCTACCTGGTGATTGACAGGTTGCTACCACGGCGTTGTCCGGTCTGGGAGTCGTCCGTGTTTTCGTGTTATAACTTTAACCCTTTCACGGTGTGTTTTCACTTCATTTGGTCGCCTAAAAATGTCTTATACAGTCAATGAGAGGTGTTATATATATATGCCACTGGGCATTTGAACACCACCACAGAATGGAAAACACAACATAGAGTGGACCATATAGTGAGAAATGAATGATTTTTAACATCCGCATGAGCACATAGAGCCACACTAAGAAGAAATATAGAAGCAATCTGAAGCCACATCTGAGGTTAATGTCCTTGAGGTGACTCAAACGTGCACACATTCACGGACACACTTCAAGGGCTTCTTATTTTATCCCCCCCGGGACTCAACTCCTGAATAATGAAATGGTTATTTTGAGTGTGGTACAGCAGGGGTTAGCATGTGTGTGTGTGTGTGTGTGTGTGTGTGTGCTCTAGCATTTGCATTATGAGAACCAAATGTCCACACGAGGTTATTGAGTGACAAGGAAAACCCTCCACAGTCAGGACATTTTACCAGGCTGCACATCTGCAACAAGTTGTCGGGGTTAGGGAACAGGAAATGAATGTAGTGTGTCGATTCCTACCATGAACTGTGTATGAAATCTTAGAGATGCACTCTTCACCCAGACCTAACCCTCACACACACACACACACACACATTTCATGCTAAGTTTAGAACACTTCTGTCCCCGCTGAGTTTCTGTCTCTTGCTCTTCGTTCTGTTTTGTTCCCATTTGTTTGTTTCTTTGAATCTTTTTTTTTACAGCGATTTCTCTCAACTAACCTTCCAGTCAATCTTGCGGTTGTTCACAGATTTAGTCCTCTGTTGTGTCTGCGGATTAGCATTCGGTTTGTCCCTTGTCACAACAAATATTTGTCGATGGATTGTTTTGCTCCTGTTTGACAGCAGCTCATCAGCGGTGGTGTTTGTGCTGTAACTGTACTGGGATTTAAGTGTGTGTGTGTGTGGACCAATAGTTGTGTCCGGTGGGATTGAGTTTGAGTTGATTTAAGGAGATCCAGTTGGCGGTGTACTCCTCGTAGCACTCCTTGTGGGTAAAGATTCACCTATTTGTATCTTGTTTGTTTCTTCTTATTCTTTTCATGATGTGTCACAAAGTTTACGAGACATTTACTGTTACTGAACGACAGCTAAGAGAAAAGTTTCAAACCGTTCCTGCTCAGTGTTAACTTCACTTTTAGAAAAAATGCTGTCTAGAATTGGAAGAGGTTATCTCTGAATATGAAATGCTCTTGGCTGATGATGACAGTTATACAGCTCTACTGTGCAATTGTCTTGGACTTTACTTAGTGGTATTTCCATTGTATGCTACTTTACTATTCCACAACATCGCACAGGCAGATATTGCACTTTTTACTTTGCTACATATTACAATACATTTGACACATTTTAAAGCTTTAGTAACAATACATATACATATGCCATCATGGGACTTTGGTTCTGTCTCTGTGTGCAAAGTTATGGTACGTGTCCACAGGCTCCGTGCTTTCCACGCTCCCCATTCATTGTCTATGCAAGCAGCCGCGCAATGCATTCTGGTAGCGTGGCGTCGCGAT
>CAKALG010032747.1:0-12620 GCA_916700815.1 Helicolenus hilgendorfi | reverse complement strand
GGCGAGATTGGAGCAAATATGATTTAAAAAAAGTTATTTTTATAAAACGGTTGCTATATCGTGACAGTAGTACATGAAACAGGTAACCTGAAAAAAAGCATGTGCCTCTGTGTCCTCCGGTGCTCCTAACGGCATCTGCAAGATTTCACAGACCGGAGGAAAACAAGCAGTCAGAGCTGATCTGCTGTCCAGCTGCTGTCTATGAGAGCCGGCTGTCAATCACTCGCAAACTCGGTTTAGCTGTAAAATGAGAACGTTTGTGACGCAGCAGCCATTGTGAAATCTCTTGAAGGAACGCCAAGTTCTGGTCACATGACCAGAGCACGGCCAATACGAACGCTCTCTCAATGAAATGACCTGTGATTGGTCAAAGTCTCCTGTCACGGGTTAGATTTTTTAAAGCCTGAAAACAGAGCCATGAGGAGGAGCAGAAGTCTAGTTTTCTCTCAGAACACTTGAATTACAATATGCTGAAAGGTTATTATGGAATTTCTGCCCAATGATGCCTACTGCAGCTTTAAGGGCTCTGCAATATGTCGTTATTATATCGATATCGTGATAGGAGACTAGATATCGTCTTAGATTTTGGATATTGTAATATGGAAAAAGTGTTGTCTTTTCCTGGTTTTAAAGGATGCATTACAGTAAAGTGATGTAATTGATGTATTTTTCTGGATTTACCAGACTGCTCAGCTGTTCTATGATTTGCCTTTACCCACTTTAATCATCGTATCCACATTACTGATGATTATTTATCAAAAATCTCATTGTGTAAATATGTTGGGAAAACACCAATATTCAACCCTGCAATATTGTTGCTGTATCAATATTCAGGTATTTGATTTTCTCCATATTGCCCAGCCCTATTATCCTTTACCATTTCCTCAACAGCTGCTACTTTATATAGGCGTATAGGCTGGTTCTCTAAGGCTGATGAGGGAGCCGGTGAGTGAGGCGGTCAGTTGACGGGGACATGGTGGTAACGGGTGTTACTGCAGGTCAGGAGGTCAGAAATGATGGTTGTTATTCCAGGGCAATGAGCAGACTGAAAATAATGACATGAATCATTTTGCTTTTGACACAGCAGTGTAGGAACCCAAACACTGAGCATGTACAGTCAATGCATCAATCAGAGTGTGGGAACATGTACTAATATTTAATTGGAGATTTGTATGATTTAGAAATTTCTACAACGTTTTCATGCTCAAGGATTTACACACACTCATATGATATGAATAAAAACCTAGAAATACCTCATCCTGAAACTGAAAGAGCCTGAAAAGCAGCTCTCACTCCCTGAGAAGTGGCCATGGTAGAAACACGAGGACTTCACGTGACAGCGGAGACACAATCCCCCCGGAGACTGATCGCTGTTGTCAGCCGTGAATGTTTAACTGATCGTCACGTCCATTTATCAGTGAACCAGAAAATGTAGTCTGATTCCTGGGATATCACCATGGATACTATCAAAGACACATCCTATTTCTCCATCCTTTCAATCCATTCTCTATGGAGCTATAAAAGAGTATCAGTGTGCAACCCCACATATTCTCTCCTGGACAAAGAGACCTCTCAGGCTAAAGCCAAGCCACAGTAGCAATGTCTTTGAACTTTAATGACAGCATGACTGTACTGTTAGTAACCCTCCAGGAAGCGTCATCTGAGAGCAACGACGCCTCAAGCACTTACTGTATTTAATATTCAACATGTGATGGTTTCCATTGAGCAACTCAGTACAATAATGGAGAGCTTTGCTTCAATTGGAGCCATTCACTGACTCGCTGGTATTTGCTGTTTTGCTATTAGTCCCAGCAGCCCCTCAGGCATGACTGAATGAGACCTTTTCAGACAGCACCACATCGTCACGTGATGCGTTTGTTTAGACGGCTGTGACGCTGGTTGCATTGGGCCGTGTTTGCTCATGAAGTCTGGTGGTGGGAGAAGTCTGTTTATCTCACATTTCAAGTGGACAAAGGTGAGGTCTGTGTGTTGTGCTGTTGACATTTGGGTATAATGTGCAGGATGTGTGTCATATGAGAACACAATAAGTAAACACCCGCAGGCAATGACTTTTAATAGAGCAGGCACATACCTAAGTAATGATGATAGGGCTGTCAATCCATTAAAATATTTAATCGCGTGATGGTCCATAGTTAATCGCACATTTTGTATCTGTTCAAAATGTACCTTAAAGTCAAGTATTTAATGCTCTTATCACCATGAGAGTGGACAAATGTGCTGCTTTATGCAAATGTAGTATATATGTATTATTGGAAATCAATTAACAACACAAAACAATGACAGATATTGTCCAGAAACCCTCACAGGTGCATTTAGCATAAAAAATATGCTTAAATCATAACATTGCTAACTCAAGCCCAACAGGCAACAACAGCTGTCAGTGTTGGAGGTACGTGGATGTCTGCACATAGTCCACGCGTGCACCCTTTGATGGCGAAATTTGCAAAACGCGGACTCTCGCATACTCGCAAATTATACAGATTTGGAAAGTATAATTTTGGCTTAAGGCTGTTGCAACAAAACGTCAGTGTATTGAATTTAACAAAGGTGTGTTATTGCTTTTTAATTAACTTTTTTTATTTGTAAGAAAAGGAGAGCTGTACCGATACCATTTTTTCATTCTCGATACCAATTCTGATACCTGGACTTGCGGTATCGGCCGATACCGGGTAACGATCCGATACCAGCGTGTTAAAAAATATATATACTGTTGTTGTTTGTTACAACAAAAGACTTCACAAGAACCCAAACTAGTTTTTTTAGCAGTGAAGAAACAAGTTAATTTTTCCTGTATTCTATCTGTCGTCACGTGACTAACTACTTGCGATCAGTTCTTCTTCGCTGCTCTAAAACAGTAGAAGGTTACTGTTTTGGAGCGGTGAAAAATAATTGATTTCCGGTTAAACAAGTAGATTTTTTCTGGGTAAATAAATTATGGTATCGGATCTGTGCATAGACGTACTCGCCGAATTTTGGGCAGTATCGGATACATTTGCGATTCTGGTATTCTCGCTTTTATGTCATTGGTAACTAGACATCAGTTTCTGGTTCTAGAAAAATTCTAAACAACTTTTTTTCTGTCATTTTATGGATTAAATAACTGATCAATCAAAGCCTAACCAGATCTTAACCTTGAACGTGCCTGTAAAGTAATTATTGTTCTTTTTGGGAAACAGTATTTTTCTTGAAGGATCATACACAAACAACATCTGATCTCCATGTGGGGGATTTCTGCAGCAACATCTTTGTAGCTCAAGATCTGTGAAACAGCCTCCCCCGTTGGGTTTTCACTTACCTATGACAGCAACATCCCTCTAGCGCTTGTATTTGCTTCTCTCCTCCCCTTGTGGTTTCTCCTATAGCTTGTTTAACGAAGATATAGGAGCTTTGCTAACCAATCAGAAGCCAAAAGTAGAAAATAACATGGATGCAAAAACACAGCACCTCTACAGTACATCCACACGGCCGTGTCCAGCTGTTTGTCCTCTCGGCCTGCTCATTAGAGCAAATTTTATCAGCACACCAAAGCCAGGCAGCCTGTCTGCGTTCCCTCTGCTTCCAAAAGAGCCCATTAGTTTTCTTCTTGGAAGTAGCACAGCGGTTTGACCCCAGCTACACTGTGTGGCTTTGCAGCTGATGCTCTGAGGCAGAGAAAAAGCCTGGGTGTGTTTGTGTAATTATTCAGTATCAGGGCTGCTGATGAGTTGTTCCACATCCACTGGCACTTTTTTAATGAGCATTCATGGCAGACGATAGCGCTTAACGCTGTACACGGCAGATCTGCACACTCCCTCCGTTGCAGAGGTGGGAAAAAAGAATCAACCACAACAATATGGTGAGGTTAGTAAGCTTAATTAAAATCACAGAATCATCACCTTTTCTGGAGAGTAGTAAGTCAACTTGATATAATTGGTATCAAGTGAGGAGAAGCCATATGCGTTTTATTCATTCAAGCAATGTGACACTGAGAAATTATTTATTGTGTTGCCCCAAAATAGCCACTATCAGTTTACTCATATACTATAATGACATGTACAAATGCGTGAATGCAGGCAAGTGACCACCGCCTGCACAGGCGATATTTGTGCTGAATGTGGGCAGTAAGTGGGGTCAACCACGCACACGTCTTTGATATTAGTTGAGGTTGCGACTTCGCCAGTCGAAGTTCATGATGTGAATTTGCGTTTGCCACAGGAAGCAAATGTTTTATTCGCCCCTTCGCTCACATAGAATGGAAGTGAACGGGAGCCGAATATGTTGCTCATGGCTTGAGTTTGAAAACGTATTCTCTAGATACAGACACTGATATACTGATCAGGGTATAGAAACACACTCAAAAGGCACAAAACAAATCTCTGAGGCTTCTGTTTACCATTATATTCCTTATGCTGAAAGAGTGGTAATCCTCTACTTTTGTCACGATTAAAGGCCTCAGTATTCTTAAAGCAAGGTGCTTGTCTGATGGTCTAATAGTGCCTGATAGCCCATTTCTAATGGTGGAATTTGTGGGGCGTCGTCTGACAATTTTGCCTTTTTTTTGTAACCGGCGATCAGACAATCGAACCCACTTTACGCAGCAACAGGCCACGTGCACAGAGATGTGACCGTGTGTAGGATTTAAACTTCTCTCTCAAGCTTTTTGTTTTTCAGTCTTCACACAGCTTTGTTCATCAGTGTGCAACACTATGAATGCCAAATTAGGCATCAAATCGGACCGATTAATCACTGTCGAAACAGCAGAGACTCCAATTGAATTGAATTGTTGGAGAAAGTTCTATTGGTTGTGATGACATTGTAGACACCCGTGAAACTGAGGAGATCTCGGGCAGGTCTGACAGGTTGTAAACAAACCTTCAGGTCAGTCAGATTTATTTGGAAGGAAAAACAAAGGCCAATGGTGAATTGATAAACCAAAGACTGTTTTAACATTCATCACAGTTTGCAGTCTTACTTCCAAGTTCAACTTTGACCTACTGTACTTGCCATACATCAGACCAGTGTACTTTGCAAAAAGTCAAGGCCGCGCCCCTTTTGGGGGGAAAGAAAACCAAAGTTTGTATGCGTTCATCTCTTGTTATACAAACGTTTGTTTTATACACATGTCTAATAATTATTTTGCGACCTTGCCTGAACCTGAGCGTTCACGATACCTTAAAAAATGAAGTGAGAAGTAGGCTAATTTTCTCATAGATTTCTATACAATCAGACAATACAACCAGAGGAGTCGCCCCCTGCTGGCTGTTAGAAAGAATGCAGGTTTAATGCACTTCCGCATTGGTTTCACTTTTTAGACCCAGAGGTTAAACCACTGGCCATAACTCAAGAATTCATATAGTTATTATGACAATTTTACACAATTGTCTAATAGGATAAGTGATGACATTTTGGACGGACATGGATGTAAACGTTGGCGTAGACATACAGAAAAAGAAAACCCAAGTTGTAATAACTCATAGTTTTTCTTTAAGACATAAATCGTGGTGTCACCAACATTAGAGAGCCAACCATCACACCCTCTCAGTCAACAAGAAAACAATGAATCTTTGCCAATCGACTACATCCTCAAAGAGCAGAGGCTCCAGAACCTGACAAAATTGGCGATCTGATCAACAATGATCCCACACACTGATCACCGCCTGTTGTTTTAACTCCAGGAAGTTAAATGTTATTTATCGTAGACGGTAGGTGATCACTGTTGGCGAACATTTCACCAGTGTCTGCTAAGCTTGCGAGCTTTTCCACAGTTAATCACACCCGTTGCCAGTTTTTAATTAAGCCATAGGAGATATTTGACTATAATCTTCAGTCACCTGCAACGAAAAGCAATCCGCTTTTTCCATTCTTTCTCCCTTTGATGAAAATGCTGTGTAAATACTGCGCTGGATTGGATGGACTTGCATTTCACACACTGCTGTCTGTGCACAAGCTTCAATCAAATTAACGTTAGACGACTGCCACGTCTTTTTATATAGCAGAGCAAATTGTCTGCAGTAAAAGGGGTGAGAAAGCTGGATCATGTTCCATTACGATCTCCCTCAATGAATAATACAATAGGGCCCCCAGGACCAAATGGAGATTGGGCTCATCTTTTCATGTCCGTCTTCCATTTGCCCATTTGTGCTCAGGGATCTGCTGCCAGAGAGAGTCCCCTGCCTGGTCAGTAATTCAGCCACACACAGAGGCTGAATGAGGCCAGACGGCGTCCTCGTGGTATCATCCTTACATCTGTAACAGTGATGCGTCCGTCCAGGGACGTCTTGGCATTTGAATACAGACTCCTCCGTCCCCAGACATGACAAATGTCACCTTTTCTTCTCTCGGGCTTAAATGGAGCCGATGCATTTTAGTTGTACGGTGACCTTTTAGGAGACATCCGACAATAATCTCTTTTCTTTTGTGGCACTTTCCAAAGACGTCTCGCTACAGAAGAGCAACAAAAGTGCAAATTCTTATCTGGTGCAAACGAACTTTTCTTTATCTGCACTTTATTTGCATGAGATAAGTAACTAACAGATGAATAGACTTGATACAATCGCAGCGAAGGCATCTTTTTTTTTCCCCCTTCTCTGTCTCTTTTTGTTATCAATGCCCCAACTCCATCAACATGAAAGACTCCGGTCCTGCTGATCCCACATTTCATTTGCAGGAGATTATGCTTTTAGCAATCAAGCTCGGCAATATCAGAATATCATACGGGGATGTCAGCAAGCAAAGAAAGAAGCTATGAATATCATTGAAGCTTTGTCTGACTTTGCACTTTCTTCAAAGCAGAGATTCGGTGGGCAAGTGTAGTGTGAGATAGAATGAGGTCTCACACATCAGCCCGTTACTGTCATTACTCCGAGCCTGCGTGGCCGTACCTCTCTGTCAGACATTTATAGAGATTGCATGTTGTCTTGTTTATTGTACTCGGGAGCAAAGGTTCCTGAGCTCAAGTCATTCTCAATCATGTAAACCATCAGTTGAATTTAGTGAGCGCTTGGAGCTAGTGAGGCAAAACAGGAGTGAACGTCCTATTAAAGTTTGTGTGTTTCTATTAGGGGCTGTCAATCGATTAAAATATTTAATCACAATTAATCCCATGATTGTCCATAGTTAATTGTGATTAATCATAAATGAATTGCACATCTGTTCAAAATGTACCTTAAAGGGAGATTTTGTCAAGTATGTAATCCTCTTATCAACATGGGAGTGGACAAATATGCTGCTTTATGAACATGTATGTTTATATTTATTATTGGAAATCTATTAACAACACAAAACAATGACAAATATTGTACCCTCACAGGTACTGCATTTAGTATAAAAATAGGCTCATAATTATATCATAAAGTGGGCATGTCTGTAAAGGGGAGACTTGTGGGTACCCATAGAACCCATTTTCATTTACATATCTTGAGGTCAGAGGTCAAGGGACCCCTTTGAAAATGACCATGACAGTTTTTCTTCACCAAAATTTTGCATACGTTTGGAGCGTTATTTAACCTCCTTTGCATCAAGCTAGTATGACATGGTTGGTACCGAAGGATTCCTTAGGATTTCTAGTTTCATATGATACCAGTATCTTCACTCTAGCTTTAAAACCTGTTATAACCTAAAAATCGCAATTTGCGTTAATGCGTTAAAAAAATTAGTGGCGTTAAAACAAATTTGCGTTAACGCGTTATTATGGCGTTAACTTTGACAGCCCTAGTTTCCATCTCAAAGTTTCAACCGGCAGCCAACAAGGCTTTCAAGGTCAGGAAAATACCAAACTGTCAGAGCGCTGCTTCCTCTGGGATCAGCCTACACAATGTTTTTTCCCTATCAAGATGCTCACTGTGCCATATTAGGCGATCACAGTGTTCATAAATTCTTGTTGTGACTTGTCTGAAAGACAGACTACATGTTGGACCCTCTCTGTGGACAACGCAGCCACACTGACATGTCTGCCTGCTAAATGAAACTAAGAATAATATTAGACTTACAGTCTAAAATAGCACTATAACTCTTTCTGGGATTAACTATTTACATCTTAAAGGGGCACTCCAGTGATTTAATATAGCACTCCCATACAGCTGGACATTCATAAGAGACATATATTTTAAAAATGACCAGGCCAAGATATTCTGACTTTTATGCCTTAGTATGGGGGCAAATGTCTAAAATGCTACATTTCCCATAATGCAATCAGTAGCATCTTTTCACGAGGCTCTCCCTGACTGATAAATGTAGCCGCCATGGCCAAGCTGAGAGGACCCGCAGTAATGTCATTAGTGGTTGTTGGGAAACACTGTGCTGGCCAGGCCTCTCTGGTTGGGTGTCACTCCCCTAAAAGACGCAACATGCTTGAGTGTTGAAAGCAGCATTTTCCTGCTCTGATGAAATTATGATTCAATTTATTCTAATTCAGGCTGTCAAAGTTAACGCAATAATAACACGTTGTTGATGCAAATTATTATTATTATTATTTTTTGCACTCAACATTTATTCATAAAACAAAATGAATGTAAAAACAAGATACACAAATTACACAGCAGCTGTCGGCATCAGATCATCTTAAGAGCATCACATACACAGGCACCCGAGCAACCTCATCATAATTAATCGTGCTTAATAATATTGTAATCACCCGTTATGTTTAACCAGATGCTTGTATGCCACTGGGGGAACTTATTTTGTCATTTGTCACCACTTAGCTAATGCTAAATCTTGCCGAGGAAAAACTGGCATGGCCATTTTCTAAGGGGTCCCTTGACCTCTGACCTCAAGATATGTGAATGAAAATGGGTTCTATAGGTACCCACGAGTCTCCCCTTTACAGACATGCCCACTTTATGATAATCACATGCAGTTTGGGGCAAGTCATAGTCAAGCCAGCACACTGACACACTGACAGCTGTTGTTGCCTGTTGGGCTGCAGTTTGCCATGTTATGATTTGAGCATATTTGTTACGCTAAATGCAGTACCTGTGAGGGTTTCTGGACAATATTTGTCATTGTTTTGTGTTTTTAATTGATTTCCAATAGTAAATATATACATACATTTGCATAAAGCAGCATATTTGTCCACTCACATGTTGATAAGAGTATTAAATACTTGCCAAATCTTCTTTAAAGGTACATTTTGAACAGATGTGAACAGAAAAATGTGCAATAATGAAATTAATCGCGATTGAATATTTTTAATATCATTGAATATTATCGATTGACAGCCCTAATTATGATTAAATATTGAATTGACCTTTAAGTGTTTATTTTAGAAAATGTATTTCAATATAAATGGGTATAAATGGGTTTTATATAGGTAATATATAAAATGTCTCGTGATAACAAGTGGTGAGAAGAGAGGAAATATCAGAAAGAATGAAAAACTTCAGTTATCATGGGACTGGTTGCGCACAAGGAAGCAGCTCAGGAAACATCTCTTTGTTATCGGTAGGCAACCACACAGTCAGCTGCTGTCAATCACGTAACTAGTCTAGATAATTACATTAGATAATGTCATCGGCTAATGTCATTGGCTGACTAAAGGAGACACTGCCAGCTTTGTGCTGTTTATTATATCATGACATTATGCGGTGATGAGAGAAGGCTGAGCAGAAACATCTACTGCCAACTTGGCCTTGATTTTCTCTTTTTGGTTACGTCGTTCCAGGAGTGTAGAAGCAGTGCTCTCTGTGGTCATGGCCTCAGACTGTGTTCTTCTATGTTCTATTCTATTTCTACCTCCTGCTGCTTTGACCTAAATTACAAAGGAATCATTAAAGTAAAACCTTATCTAATCATTTCCCCTCTTCTCTCTTTCTCTTTCCCAGCGAGCTTCTAAGTCCAGACTTCACAGAGACCTACTACACAGAAGATGGGCAGCCGGTGACTTTGACCAACAACAATTACACTGTAAGTATGAAGCAACTTGAAAAAGCCCAGTCTGCTCTGATTGGCTTATGTGAAAAATATGCAAAGGTAGTTCTCAAGCTTTAGGCGGTATATTCTAATGAGCCTGTATGTGACATAGGAAGGGGAGCCAAATCTGAATGGCTTGTTGAATCACGTTTTCACTGTGACGTCACCCATTGGTTGGGTGGACTGCCATTTGGAAGCCTTGAGTTCTGCATTTTGGCCGTCGCCATCTTGGTTTTTTTTGCAACCAGAAGTGACACGGGAGGGTGGAGCTACAACTGAACTCTGAATAAGACATTTTCAGGCGACCAAAAAGGTTATAATAAACTTTCATGAACTGAAAAAAAAACACTGTGAAAGGGTTAAAGTTCAAAAACACGGACGACTCCCAGACCGGACAACGCCGTGGTAGCGACCTGTCAATCACAAGGTAGCCCCGCCTTAAAGCATCCCCTGCTTTATGATCTATTTGACTCTGAATGGGACCATAATTTACTAAATGAACATCATTCTGTATTGAAGAAGACTTGAAACCAGCGTTTGAGACCATAAACTCAGGTTTACAATGTTTATTGAGGTAATAAATCGAGTGAGAAAGAGGCTCGTATCATTTTGTAAAAAATGATCATCATCTTTATTATAATTAGCCATTAGGAACATTAATTTCAATCAGGAGAGACAAGGATAATTGTTTATTATAACAGACGACGTGATAATAAAGTGTTGACAGGAAGTCTTTGGCGTTTAGACTCTACGGGAAGATTTTTTAATGGAGGGGCGTCTGCCCTGAGCAACAGCGAGATAAATTCCTCCCGTGGCGTCCAGACACTGATGGAGGTGATGAGGACTCTGCTGAGACTGGTGGTGCTGAGGAGGCTGATGAATGATGAAGCTGATGAATGTGTGTAGACCGGGGCGGTGATGGGGAGCTGGAGGGGGCGCACGTAACAGCGGCATGAATGTACTAAAGGCGGAGAGAGAATCTTATTTAAAAAGAGACAGCAGCGAGATGAAAGGCTAACAATGTAGGTGTGTCACTGTGCTATTGGATGGATGAGATTGACAACCCCAACCAATGACAGCAAGGAAACGATGAGTGAGCATGCGTGAGAGGAGTGAATGGCAGGATGTATGACAACTTAACTACAGGTCGAAACATGCAAAGGAATAGTCTGCTTGACTGAACTTATGCTAGAGCTTCATTTCATCTTCATTTTCATTGTAGATGAGTTGATATCAGGACATGATTTAAATTCAAATGTAAAAGTCCAGTTTGCAATTTTTAGTTTGCACATTTTCTGCCAATTGAAAAATGAAAATGAAAAGTCCTTTTTTGCATTAAATTTCATTAAATGTTCTCTATACATATCCAGGGCATTAATATAACAGTAAATAACTTGTCTATATATGAAGATATAGAGGAGTAATGTCTACCTGAGCAGAGAATGAAGTCTCTCTCCCTCTGTGTGTGTTGGAATCAGAGCTTCTCTGTGCTTTGTTGACATCGCCGGGCCAGTCGTGTGTGCTTTTAGTACATGTCAGTGCATGTGAACGCCATTCGGTTCCCCCTCATAAACACTATTAGCTCTGTCAGCACTGTTGCCGTTAGTTTTCACTGTTAGCACCGTCAGATACGAGCCGCCGGCTCAGCCGTCGCCATGTTGAGAGCTATGTGGAGGCAATAGAAATGCTCCCAATCTCGCATTTAGCTCCTTTAACTTTGTTATTTTAAGAGAATTAAAGATTATTCTTCGTATTTTAGTTTTAATTTAGGTTGTAATTTTGCATTACAAATGCAAATTGGATCCTAAAATCTTTATTTTTTGTCATACATCATGCACACACAAATATATGATTAAATGATTTCATTGTAATATTGGTGGCCGTAGTCTTCCATGCACTCAGAGCTACTAGTGGTGGTTGTTAACTTATTTTGTTAATCCAAGATTTTCATATCATTATATTTACATTACATTTTAACAGGGATGAGGGAAAGGAGTACTTCTTATGAAGAGATGTGAATGGGGAAAAGGTTTTACCACCAAAGTCTCAGTGTGAAAAACTACATTTCAAATTTAAACCCAAAATCCCAGCTATGGCTCCAGTGCTCCTCTTCAATTAGAGATGAGTTAAACAGCACAGCAGCACGGCATGGCTTTAATACATAATAGTTTAGGTAAAATGTATTGTGTGACAAAGTATTGTAAGCTGGAACATCGTCAAACAACATCTGCAGCACTATTAATAGATCAGCGTGTGCTGTCTCTACAGCAACGAGAAAGCCAAGCTGCTGTGCTTCCTTTACTTTCTGTAAAGGTGACGGATATTTTTAAAGGAGGAGGAATATGTTCCACTTTGTTGAAGTCATTTCCACACCTGTAGTTTTGCTCCATCTGTTCCAAACCAAAGGAAAAAAAAAACACATTTTATGTTGACTCATCACAAATGAACCAAGATGAATAAAAGTCCAATCTTCTTTTCACAGAGCTTTCAGTAGGAAATCACTAACTACAACTAGATAGCACAGACTGACAGAACGAGAGTTCACACATTATTACGGCAGTTCATAACAGAATAACTGCAGATTGAAATCCTACACTGTAAAACAGATTTCTTTTTTATTTAATCATATTTCTTGCGACCACGCGTGAGACGTCGCGGCGCCACAAGGCCGCTGTCGTAAGTGATGCATAAATTATGAAGCACTTTATTAACGC
>CAKALG010032738.1:2189-12597 GCA_916700815.1 Helicolenus hilgendorfi | reverse complement strand
CTGCTGCACAGTGCCGCTGTGTGCGTGATTATTCAAAGTTTATTAATATTAAACGTGTCCAAATTGCACCAAATTTGACAAAGCACTCCCATGGGTTCCCAGCAATACACCTGCTAAGTGTGAAGTTGATCGGATGAGCGGTTCTTGAGATATGAGAAGGACACACAGACATGACATGCTGACATATTTGTACTGGACATACTTGTTTGAGGTTATGATAATAATAGCCTGTTGTCCTGGAAAAAAATTGGTTCACTCTTCCTGACTCTCCTTATCTCTCCTCTGAATGCTTTGGCTCCTCAAATCTTGTAATAAATGGGAGATGGTCTCAATGGAAGTCTGGAAAACACACACAGATGTTCACAGAACAGTGCTGCTATTATGCTACATTTGTCTACTTGGTTTTTATTGCCGTCCTGAGAATCAGTTTATAAGACAATGGAAAAAGGGCTCTGAGCGCCGCGTACGCTGGCGTGCGCCTCGTACTCTCTAATGCAGCAGAGTCCCACATGGCTCGTGTCTTCCGGGGCTGAGCTGAGCCAGAAGAAGCATCAGCTGGGAGCTAAACGGACCTCACAAAGCCAGACAGCTCAAAGACAGACAGATTAGATGTGTTTCCATTCTGGCTCTGTCCACCTTCCTTCCATCCTTTTCCTCCATCCTTCCTTCCTTTCATCCCTCTGTCTTTCCGTCCTGCTCTCTCTCTCTCTCTCTCTCTCTCACTTCATTCTTCTCCTCCCTGTAATCAGGGCCCTTTGAAGTGGGCCGAGGAGACGGATTAGAGTGGGACCTGCAGGGTCTTTGACCTGGGGTGAGCCGGGGACGAGTAATTAGACAGGGAATTAAGAGGAAGCCCAGCCCCTCTCTCCGGCTCTCTCATGAATTGTGTGCCCGCTGTAGTGGAACCATGCTGTTTCTATTCAGAGCTTTTATATCTAGCAGTAGCATTTTCATTGTTTCTAATTACATCTTAATTAACAAAACCAATGTGCTACAATCAGACATAAAAGCAACAAAAAGTAGTGCCATTAAATACCAGAATAACATATTTAAAAATGAATAAAATAGCTATCAAAAGAAATTAACAAATAAAACCAAATAGCCACGAAATATGATCAAAACGTTATTTTATATAACATTTGTTTAATAATAAAATTGATCATATTCTTTTACAAGGATTATAATGAAAGTAAGAAACAATGTCATAGAGTTTCCTAACTTTTTTTGGGGGGGGGGCAGCGCAACAAGCTGTTAACACAATATTGACATGTTATCTCCTTATAAAGCTGGTGTAGCAAACATGTTAGCAAATAGTTGCCTGTTTACACATCCAACACACACAGAGCAACATTAGCATTCATTTGAAGTCGTGATCCTGGTCCCCTGGCAAATCCAACTCCACTATTCTCTCTCCTTTTAGCTCTGTTTTTGGTCTCTACCAAGTTCTTGGGGAAATATCTGTCTCTTTAAGCCAAGTTCACACTACAAGACTTTCAAAGTCTAGGAGACTGGGAGTCAAACACTACAAGATCTTTCACCGGGAGGATTACCCGATGAGGTCCCCAAACTATGTTTTGTCACGAAAACACGCAAAAGTGACACAGGTGTAGTCATGCTTGTTGATGTTGTCGTTGGCACACATGTTCACATAATATCCTGTTTTCACAGAACTTTACTATTTCCCCTACGTAGATCACTAATGTGTTATGTTTAGGGCTGTCAAAGTTAATGCCATAACTTGTAACACAAATTTGCTTGAATGCAACTAATTTCTTTAATGCATTAACTCAAATTGCATTTTTTGGTTGTAGCGGGGTCAGTTTTATATCTAGAGTGAAGATACTGGCATCATATAGAACTACAAAACCTAATGATTCTTTTGGTACCCACCATGACATATTAGCTTAGTTGCAAAGGAGGTTAAACAACGCTCCAAACTTAAGCTAAATTTTGGCGAGGAAAAACTGGCATGGCCATTTTCAAAAGGTTCCCTTGACCTCTGACCTCAACA
The DNA here is from genome assembly GCA_916700815.1 of Helicolenus hilgendorfi. NCBI lineage: Eukaryota > Metazoa > Chordata > Actinopteri > Perciformes > Sebastidae > Helicolenus > Helicolenus hilgendorfi. The sequence goes on along the minus strand of CAKALG010032738.1, from coordinate 10,586 downwards.
TATGTGAATGAAAATGGGTTCTATGGGTACCCACGAGTCTCCCCTTTACAGACATGCCCACTTTATGATAATCACATGCAGTTTGGGGTAAGTCATAGTCAAGTCAGCACACTGACACACTGACAGCTGTTGTTGCCTGTTGGGCTGCAGTTTGCCATGTGAGGATTTGAGCATATTTTGTTATGGTAATTGCAGTACCTGTGAGGGTTTCTGGACAATATTTATCATTGTTTTGTTTTGTCAATTGATTTCATATAATAAATATATACATATATTTGCATAAATCAGCATATTTCCCCACTCCCATGTTGATAAGAGTATTAAATATTTGACAAATCTCCTTTTAAGGTACATTTTGAACAGATAAAAAATGTGCGATTAATTTGGTCCGTGTTGCTAATGCAACACATGCAGTTAAGTTCCTATTGTTGCAGCCGAACCCTCCGCCGGGTTTCCCCTCAACCTGTGTCTCACGCTTTCATTGGCTGTAGCTCCCCGACAGACTCCCCTCTGACAGGTCCAGATAGATATCGGCAAGCGGAAACATCAGGGATAAAGTCGTGTAGTTTGAACTAGGCATTCACTCCTAAATGCTCCAATGTGATCACCGGCTAGTCTCTAACTGTGTCTGTTTGCCGTTTAGCGCAGGGCAGGTTTGTGTGCAGCTGGCTTATCGGAGCTTCTTTGCCGCCTGCTGATGCTGGAAATGAGGTGGAGAGAGTGAGAGTGAACCGACGGCGTAAAGAACATTAATAGAAGAAGTCATTGTAGTAGTGTGGTAACAGTTTCCATAATGAATAACAATGGTAAAAGCAGTTGTACCAACAAGCAATACTCGTAACTCTGCAGCAGCATCAGTAGTGTTTGACACCGACTTTACTCATGTGAATCCCGTCCGTCTGTGTGTTTGGGCCTGTTGAGGATAAGAGTTAAACTGTGGAGAGAGAGAGGAATGATGCCCATCAGCCCAACCAGCCGAGACCAGCCACTGTGTTATTAAACAGAGACCGTCGAGAGGAGCGCCCACGTGGCCAAATATGGTCATCCAGTCGCCCTCTCCGTCTCCCTGAGGAAGACCAGAATGAACCCAAAGCAGCTGGCCGACAAGTGACATGAACACTCTGCGCTAAAGAAATACAATTAACATTCTCTGTCTCTCTCTTTCTTCTCTCTACAGGTAAGAACGATTTCCTGTTGCTATAAAAGCCTTTGTGATCTGCCATGTAAGTAAAGTGTCACAATTTTAGGCTCTCTATCCTGTCCTCCTCTTTCCTTCCTCCTTCCTGACATCTCCTCCCTGTGTGTGTCTATACAATGTGTGTGTGAGTGTGAGCTCCCCAGGGTACCTGTTGTTGTGACAGGCTCTTGACTTGAGCGGCGTTAGAAGATAGCGTGTAAATTGTAATCTGGGAGCTCCCATTCCTTAGCCTGTGTCATGCTAATAATGCCGTGCGTCAGTCAAACCTGGGCCGCTGATTACAGGCACAAGCCGATGCTATCTCCCCCCCCCCCCATCCTCTTCTTCTTCTATTGTGCAGGACGCCACAAAAGGAGCCATTTACCCGTGGCAATTTAGCGCCAGGAGGCGAGTATTGGCTGCGCGATAATAGAGACTTAACCTGTATTGATTTACTCCTTTGCATAATCCTTAAGCTAGTGCTAAAGAGTAACTTCCCAGTCGGGAGCGTGTGATTATTACAAGTTAATAGCGCAGGGGTAAACAGATGAGTGACACCAGCTGTAATCCTTACTAAGGATTGAGCTCAGGCTCAAAGATAGAGGAGAACAAGGTTAAGAAATTGATAAAACTTGGTCTTCACTTTGTCTATTAGAAATACAAGTGCGTTTTAATTGCCTTTCGTCTTTTTCGGTAGCTCTTATTTTACTCTTTGCCTAAGCTACATTTTGTTATCTAGAAATTAGGGCCATCTATCGATTAAAATATTTAATCGTGATTAATCGTATCTTTTTTATCTGTTCAAAATGTACCTCTATGGGAGATTTGTCAAGTATTTAATCCTCTTGTCAACATGGGAGTGGACAAATATGCTGCTTTGTGCAAATATATGTATATACTTATTATTGGAAATCAATTAACATCACAAAACAATGACAGATATTGTCCAGAAACCCTCACAGGTACTGCATTTAGCATAAAAAAATATGCTCAAATCATAATATGTCAAACTGCAGCCCAACAGGCAACAACAGCTGTCAGTGTGTCAGTGTGCTGACTTGACTATGACTTGCCCCAAACTGCATGTGATTATCATAAAGTGGGCATGTCTGTAAAGGGGAGACTCGTGGGTACCCATAGAACCCATTTACATGCACAAGTCTTGAGCTAGTATGACAGTATGGATTCATCAGGTTTTTTATTTTTATATGATTCCACGAGCTTCACTCTAGCTTTCAATCTGAGCCCACTCCAACCTAAAAAACGCAAGTTGTAATTCTTTTAGTGTCACTTTGAATAACAAATGTTAGTGTCTAAATTATGAAAGGAATGTATCTGTATCTGTCCAGAGGGGGTGAGGGGCTCTAAAGGGTTAAAGAGATGTGGGTATGGGGGGGTTGTAATCGTAGAAAAACTAAGAATCTCAGACTGAAGCACACTAGCACCAGCACCTACACACACATACACACACATTCACACACTTGCCAGTAAAGCCATAACTCTTGCTTACATAACCCACCTGCCTTTCCCCGACCCTCAGCCACATCCTGGGAGCAGCAGGGGAGCGGAGGAGGGGTGGATGACAAGGGGCTGTTAGAGATAAGCGTGTTTACTTTGACATTGTGGGGAAGTTGTAGACATCCTTATCATTAACAATGAACAAAGTCAACAATGGAAAGAGTTTAATTTTGTTGTATTGGCAACAGAAACAAGCAACACAAAGGAGAAATCCACATTTAGGAAAATGGGAAGCAAGTAAAGAAGTTTGTTTCTGGCAGATAGAGTTGCTGCACAGCACAGTAGCGTGGCTGGTCAATGCAAGGGTGACGTAGTGGTGTATCACAGTCGGAGCGGTAAATCCCAATGGTGCCGTCTGTGCACAACCTCAAGAGCAGAGGCGGAAATTACTGCTCTCACCACAACACGTCTTTCCATTCAGAAGAAGGTGCCAAGCACAAGAGCAAGAGCGCGGCACTTGCGCTGTAAAGAAGCCTTGTTAATATCCTACATTCTGACCTCTGATCTCACCGCATTTCAAAACCCGGGGACATTCCTCCGCGACCAAACTCTATCCCCGTGTTGCCTGCGATGGCTGACATCATCACTGTTTTGCCCATTAGGTTTTGCTGTTTCTTGAGAAGAAACAGCTGCATCACCCAGAGACCGCGTTGAGGGTGTATTTCGGTTCCTCGGCTAAATAGGACATTTGAACTCGGTTCTCTGGAGGGCCGGCCAACCCGACCGTTGGGATCGAGGAACAGAGCGTGTTGTGCAGTCTCACATTCAACCTCATTTCCCTTCCAAACCTTCATCCACTTTGGCCAGACCACACATCCTTAACCGTCGATAGCTCTGCTGGCTTGCTTATGTTCTCCTTTACACACAACCGCGCAGTCACGACCTCAGATAGGGATCACATTCGGCCTCGCTTGGCTGCTAACTACCCTCAATTGCATTTAGGGTTTACAACCGAGCAGAGCTTGAGGTACCCCTCAGTATTTATAAACAGTTATGATCGCATTTGCTCAATGAAATAATCGCAAATTATTTTTTTTTTTCTGGGAGGTCAACAGAAACATGGCTGTCGAGCAGACCGAGTTTGAACTGCACATTTCTGAAGACGTGCTGTTTATGCGGTTTGGTGTTGGCCGGGCTGCCAGTAAAAATGCACCGTGGATGATGGGTTGAGCAGGAGGTTACAAAGGGCTGCAAGCAGCCGTGATAAAACATCATGTGGGCAGCTGGTAAAGTGCAAAGCCTGGCCCTTTTAGGACTGATAAATCCAGGCCTGTTGTGGGGTGTTGAGCGCCCAAGATAAGGGTGGCTAAGAAGGTCGTGGTGGAATCAGAGATCCTGTCATGCAAGTTTTGAGATTTAAAGAGGCAGTAAGTCGAATATTTTTGCCATCATTGGGCAAAAATTCTATAATAACCTTTGAGCATATTGTAGTTTGAGTGTTCTGAGAGAAATAACTAGACTTCTGCACCTCCTCATGGCTCTGTTTTCAGGCTTTAAAGAATTTAACGCCCTGACAGCTGGCCAATCACAGGTCATTTCAGAGAGAGCGTACCTATTCATTCAACGGAGGCAGCTGTCAATCACTTGCAAACTCCGATCAAACGGTCAAACTAGGCAGCGCTGATCAAATATAAATCTATATTCTGTTACAGTTGTGCCTAGTTCTCACCTCAAATGTTTTCAGAAACATCTTGTAGTGTACTGTTTTAGCTGTGAAATTAGAAAGTTTGCTCCGGCTGGTGGGCGGTGCTTGGTATTTCCTCAACTGATCACAACATGACTGCCGGGTCAGAAACTCTGATTGGTTGTTTTCCTCTGGTCTGTGAAATCTTGCGGATGCCATTAGGAGCACCGGAGGACACAGAGGCACATGATTTTTTTCAGATTACCTGTCTTGTGCACTACTGTCCGGATATAGTGAGCGTTTTATAAAAATCACTTTTTTTAAATCATATTTGCTCCAATCTGCTTACTCCAGATTTAGAATTTAATTTTACCTTGTGAGGCATGTGGTGCAATTGCTAAGGCTACGTGAAGACAAACAGATGGGTGAATTATTTTTCAGGTTGAGGGAAGAGACAAAACATCAGTGGCAATGTTGAAAGTTTGCACCTCACAATACCGACACATCTACAACAAATCGAAGGTGGCAAATCAGATTGAAAGAACTTTTTTCTTGTCGTGCTAGATTTCAGATTCATAAAAAAACGTAGTGATTTGTTATCTGTCTAATTGCTGAGGGCAAAAGTGTAGGTGATACAGAGCGGGTCGAAGCTCTGCACTGCTCGAACGTGGAAGCCGAGAGGCCATGTCGGGAGAGTAATGCACTGTTATCAGACGGGAAGCGAGAGGTATGGGTGGTGATGGAGGGGTAGGGGGGGGTTGATGTGCCATGTGATGCAGAGAGAGGTGATAATGAGCCTTGTCTTAGCCTTCGACATTCACCAACGCTTCCACACTACCAGTGCCATCTGCCGCCCTGATTGTGCTCCGTCTACAGTACCAGTGACTAACTGTCTGGCAGCCCTTCCTCTCTCCTCTGGGTTGTCTCTGTGAAAAAAGCATGTGTTCTTCATCAACCTCTCTCTTGGATTCTGTCTCAGTTTTTCTTCCATTATTCTCTCTCTCTCTCTCCCTCCAAATCCCCTCAATCAGCCCGAAGTCAAGTGAAGATGCCGAGAGGGGGGCATTCGCTGATCAGCTGATGACTTTCAGAAAGGGTCAGCAGAACGGGGATTACAGCTCGGCTCATGATGAGCTGTAGCAGCTCCGGCTCATCAGGGTGAATGATGGCAGCGCCTTGGCATCTGTAGATCTGAGATGGGCGGGGGGAATCAATGTGAAATGACAGCAAGTCGTAACTGGCTGGCAGCGTACTGACAGATCTGGCTCAAATGCCACTTTACCCACTCGAAGCTGCAAAATCCGTCTTCAAAAGCCAGCGAAGCGTTGCTAGTTAAAGCCTTTTGGAAGCGAATGTGGGGTCACTGACATTTATCTGAGAGAAGATCATTTGAAAATGAGCCAGGCTATTGTAAGAGATCCTGGGTTTAACAAGAGTGCCAACGCTGTGTAGCTTGCCTTTAATTTAACCCCGTTGGACTGCAGCACAGCTGGAGGGAGCCCTGGATACAAATCCTCTGCTAGTACATTGTGTAACAACCCCCCACCCTCGCCCCAGAGCGGCTCACACACAAGGGTGCATTCCTCTAACCCTGTGCAGCGATTGGTCAGAGGATCCTTCACCCTATTTAAAACCCTTCATGTAGCAACTGAACCAAGCTTCGGATCAGGTGGGAGTTGCTCAGAGAGAAAAATGTGTTTGGGTGTATGTCTGTTGCTGTCTGCCTTTATGAGGCCCATAAGTCATTTTAACTAATGTGACCAGACTGAAGACCTTGGCTTTCCTGTCCTAATGTTGGTATTTTTGGGGTTAAAGTGATAGTTTGGGTGTTTTTGAAGCGGGTTGTATGAGGTACTTATCCTACCTACAGTACATAAAGGTCGGCACGCCCCAAGCTTGGAGAAACAGATAAGACTACCGACACCTGGGCAAAGCAATACAGTGCTCCAAAAAACTATTTTATCCACCTAAAAGAAAGGCTCACCTAAAGAGAATGATATCCGTTTAGGTGTAGGCTATATTTAAAATATTTTCACTGCTTTATCTTGCCGTCAGTCAGCCCTTTCTTTCTCCTTTTCCAACGGGAAACTGAACTGAAAGTGAAACTTATCTACGCTCTCTCCAAAGCCAGCAGGCTCAGATGAGAAAACAGAATACATAGGTTTCACTTTTCAGTTCGCCGTCGGAAAATATTCTAAATGTAGAGTACACTTAAATGGATAGTAATTTTTTTGGGTGAGCTAAATGTTTTTCTGCTGGTACTCCTCTGTTTCTCCAAACTGGGTGCATACCAGTAGATCTACTGTAGATAATACACCTACTATGGATAAGTACCTCATATAACCCCATTTCAAAACTCTCAAACTATCCCTATAAGGCCTTGTGTTAAGCATGTTGGAGTTAGGATTTGTTTACAGTTGTACTTGGTTTAAATTGGTTAAATTTGAATTTGACAAGTCTTTTATTTTAAATTAAAAACATTTAATTTCAACTGGAACGCCCCCTGTAGTCGGATTTCCAACTCACAAAGTCGGATGAACCTCACCAACCCCGACCTCAAAATCCAACAGTAAAAAAGCTGTAGCAATGTACTGTTTATTAGCACTTCTGTCTCACATTTGTGTCTCATTAAATCACAGTACTGTCCAACTTCTATCTGTGGACATGTTGCTACGGTGTTTGTATGCGCAAATTAGCGGCATACCGTTGTTATCAACTGGTATTGCTAACAATGGCGAACCTGTCTAGAGAAAACCCCATTCAATTTTCCGACTTATTGTACTGGAATGCTTTTAACTCGGTTAGTGACGTCATTCCCAGCTTGGACCACCGATTTCTGAGGTAAATGCTCCTCAGACCCAGTTTGAAGCTCACGCCTTCTGTTAGAAATATCAGATCTCCAAGTTCAAACCAAGATATCCTTGTTGACATCATCAGGATTATAATTCAAACATCCAAAAGTTCTCTATGGAGACAATTTACTGGTTGAGTAGTACTCCCCATGATGAGTAAACTGATCTTTATGTATCAAAATGGTAGATGGAATAAGAACTATAGGTAAGGTTAACGGTCTGGGTGATATGGCATCACTTTGGGTTACTGGCGGGAATGGCAACCTGGCGGACTTCTATACAAATACGTTGAGTGGGTATTTCTGAGAAACGCTGTCCCTGAATGGTTTAAAAATGGGATTTGATATAATGAAAATCTTGAGGGTTATAAATGAAACATAGGCGTATGCAGTAGAGGTCAGGGTCCGGAGATGATTGTGGTCAATGGAGGGTTCCTACAAGGATAGAAATACAATTATGTGTCTGTGTAGTGCACAATATGTTTTCACATGTGGTTCAGTGTGTATGTGTGTGTGTGTGTGTGTGTGTGCCGCGCAATCCTCAGGCTGCTTGTTAGTGCAATGTCAGACATGTCCATCAGTGACATCCCTTGCTGCTCCGTAGGCGAGCCCAGGGTTTCAGAGTCTTACTGCTGGCTTTTCAAAAAATCCTTATTTAATATGTGTAAGGATGCGGTGGGAGAAGTTTTCCTGACCTTCTCTTCCTGCCGGCTTTGGTCTGCTTTGCTGAAGGAAAAAAAACAAAAACTTTGTATCACATCTCTCTTTTTTTTTTGTTTCAGTAATACCCCTAAACTTCAGCAGTGAAGGCTGACCTCCTCTAACTGGCAAACTCAATCAACAGCATGTTGAGAACAAGACTTTCCCTCGTCACCTTTGGCTGTTGGCCCTTTATGTGAGGGCCCAATATGACAAATTCAGTTAGTGGGTGCAAGGGCAGGAAGACTGTATAGGGCTGAGTGGGGAAAGGGAGAGACAGAGAGAACTCGAGGCCGGATGGGTCTAATCCCGGTCCTCCTTATCAGTGCCGACCTCTGGGAGTCTGTGTGTGGAGCCTGATCCTCTGGGGGGCTCCTTCTGAGGGAGGGGGGATGCCTTTTATTCCTCCGTCTGATCAGACTTCAAAGGCGACGCGGGGAGTGGCGGTCATCGTTTCTTTCATTACCAGGAGCTTTACGATAATCTGCGAGGGCACACACACACACCTGATGCCCCCCCCCCCCCCCT